>CAOLHI010004570.1:0-109477 GCA_948474755.1 Ctenosaura bakeri
TGTTTACAGGTACACAGAAAGGGACCATCATCTACTAACCAATTGTCTGGCTCATGGACCCCTCATTTATGCTCAAATATTCGCAAAAACTTTATCTCCTTGCCCCCCCCCCGCCCCGGCCTGTTTCTTTTCTTTGGCTGGCAGTCACACACATGTTTTCTCCCTTCAACTTTGCCTCATTTGGCATCAGTTCGTCTATGTAGCCTTTCAAACCATTGCAACTGGAAAAACACAGCTGTTAGCAAGATTTCCTAAAATGTCCATGGAACTAATTTTCCAGGCATTTCTCTCAAGCACTCTGATGTATCTAAAAGAGAAAGAATGCCAAGAAGAGATTTAGTGTAATGAAATGCAAAAGCAGCCAGACATATGAAGGGGTCAACATGGATTTTTTTTTTTTAAGTCCTCCATCTCTTCCAAGCAACTTGTTTTGGGAACCTCAACACTGTAGTGATAGACATATGCAACATCACATGTGTATTTCTGTCCAGTGGGGTTGAAGCCCAAATGATTTCTCTTGGCTCAGACGAAACATCTCATGAAATTTATTGATTAGATTCGAAGAAGTGGTATCTTGCCTTTCATAACATGTTTGAAAATTCAACGCTTTAAAAAATTAAACTTTTAAATATATATATATATATATAAAGAATTACAAGGGAGCAGCAATAAAAGTCAAGGAAACCACAAGAATAAAATAACCCATTTTTTCAAAGCCTTTGAAGAAGAAAAGGAGCTACACATGGCACAGAAATGCTAATCAAATAGGTCTCAGGCCAGCATCTCTGTGGTGCAGATGTGGTTGGACTTCCATCCCTCAGAAGTTCCTGCTAGCATGGCCAATAGTGAAGTATTTTGGGAGGTGTAGCCCAAAACTGTAAAGAGAAGAATGGATTAAGAACTATTGCTATGTTACCCCAAAATGTGGGTGACTCAGGGGTCCACCTGCAATTTTAGTACCCCTACATGAGGATGAGGAATTAATTAGCTCAAAATTGGGAGGGAGGGAGGAAGTACCTCCCCTGCTAGAGGGAGATAATTTAATGAGATCTTTTCAGCAATGTTTATGGGTTCATGCAGGAAAGAACCTGCCAGAGATTCAAAAGTAAACAAAAAATGTGTTTTATTGAAAGATTCACACACACACGCGTGCGCGCGCAAAAGATCCAAATACTCATGCACTCACACAAGAACTAACCAAAGGCAAAGGGAGGAAAGTTGTGAATAGAGGAATTTTAGGGTTCAGGTGATAATTACCATTTCAGAGACAAGTGAAGAAAGTGGCTTTGTGAGATGCAGGGTACTTTGGTAGATGTCGCATGTGGTATTTTCTATATAGGATATGTTGTGTTGTTGCTGTGAAAATTAAGTGGTAGCAAATTTTAACATCATCATATTCGCTTTAGTTTCATCCACAGTTGGTGTATATGGGAGAGGGGACACATCTAGATAGCTAGAACGTGATTTTTTTAAAAAAAAAATGTGTTGTAATGCACGGTTTTTTTGGATATAAGTGTTGCAGACCTGAATTTTATTCACAATAAATGAGCATGTATTATGCCTGCTCAAAGTAGTGAAGCTAAGCCTTTTAAGAAAGACATTTGAAGACTAGGGCAAAGTTCCTAATGTGTTTAATCTAACAGGCATAGATGTGTTCAGTGCAAAATTTTGCATCTATTTAAATCTAGTTGAAAGCACAGAGAAAATAACTGTTGGTTTCCAGCCACTATCACCACCATAGTTGCTGCCATCACTACCAGGTGAAGTAGCTTCAGGCGGGATAGGAAGGCACATGGATGACTCGCCTCTTGAGGATGGTGAGCAAATTGTTTTAATTTTTTCATAGAAGGCACATCTGAATGCACCTCCCAACTCTTACCCAAATGCTGCCACAGCTAGACAACTAATCAGAACCAAATGCAAGGTAGCATTGTTCCAATTGCCTTGGCAACAGATTTTTTTCCCTTTCAATCATAACACCAAAGCCATTGTGAACACTAAGAATTGTGTGTGCTGCTTTACTGAGGACAAAAATATGGTTGGTTGGTAGTAGTTTTTGCTCCTTTAGATGTAATACATATAGTTTATAACATAAAGGGCTGTTAGCAATTGCTTTCATTATCGTATTTTCTGTATGAACTGAGTCATAATATTTTGGTACTAAAGAACCACATCAAAAGTTTGAAGAATTCAAAAGTGCATAAACACACAAGAGGCTGGGAACAGAGGCTTTGCAACTACGGTCAACAATGTATTTGACCATTATGCTGAATTGTCTGAGTGGTGTGTGTGCGTGTGTGTGTGTGTGTGTCTGAACAGTGTTTTGTGCAATGCCTTCTTGTTGTAAAATATATCTGAGTATATTAATAGAAGCGGCCAAGTAGTTTCTAATCACAGTAACAGGAGAAATGCAGGTAGGAGCTATAGGACTTCTGGATTCCGATATGAAGCTTTACCAAGGGAAACTGCTTATTAGGTCTAGTAACCTGAATTTGATGGGCCATAATTAGGTAGAAGTACACAGTATCAGGACAATCCTGTACCTACATCAAGTTCACTGATGTTTAACCTATTCAAATAGGTATAGGAGTGTAGACTCAGTAAAAATGAAAGGAAAAGATCACAAATGCAATATAGATTTAGAGTTGAAAGCTTTCACGGCCAGAATCCATTGGTTCCTGTGGGTTTTTCGGGCTTTGAGACTGTGTTCTGGTTGTATTTTCTCCTGACGTTTCGCCTGCAGCTGTGGCTGGCATCTTCAGAGGAATGGTGAATTGGAAGTAGAGTGGAGAATATATATGCCAGTCTCCTCCTCCAGAGGGGAAGGAGCAATTAGCACAATAGTCCTATTGTGTGTATTGAATACTTGTTCCTGGAGGGTGACTACCTGAGCCCAGGTGGGGCTTGTTAGGACTCGTTAGTATCTTTTGTGTTTTGATTTTGGTGTTTTTCAATACTGGCAGCCAAATTTTATTGACCTTCCAAGTCTCCTCTTTCCTGTTAAAATTATCCAAGTGTTTGTGGATTTCATTGGCCTCTCTGTGTAGCCTGACCTGGTAGTTGTTAGAATGGTCCAGAATTTCTGTGCTTTCACAGTTCTGTTTCAGCGTTGCCTCACTACAAGTTACTTCCAGTGGGAAAATGAGTTCTAAGAGCAAAGAGATGAGGTAGCCATGGGAAGCCCGCTCAGCCCGGTGATACCAAATTTTTACATGGAGCACTTTGAAAGGCAAGCCCTGGAAATAGCACTGAAAAAGCCCACTACATGGTTCCATTACGTGGATTTGGAGCCACGGTGATGAACAGCTGACCTGGTTTCTGGACCATCTAAACAACATCCACCCAAACATCCAATTCACCATGGAGAAAGAAAATGACGGAAAACTACCATTTCTGGATGTCCTAGACACCCACAAACCCAACCATCGAATGGGTCACACAGTGTACAGAAAACCTACACACACACACAGATATCTACACAAAGACTCCAACCATCACCCAGGACAAAAAAGGAGCACAATAAAAACTCTGGTAGACCGTGCAAAAAGAATTTGTGAACCTCACCTCTTGAATGAGGAACTGAATCATTTAAACAGGCTAATGGGTACTCCAGCTCAGATATCAGAAGGGCCTCAAGACCCCAAAAAACCCCACAGGTGTAAGGATAAACAGCAACCAGAAGGAAATGTGTTTTTACCATATATCAAAGGAGTCCCTGACCGAATAGGGAAACTTACGAAGAAACATAACCTCCGAACAATTTACAGACCAACCAGGAAAATTCAGCAAATGCTTCGCTCAGCAAAGGACAAGAGGGACCCCCTAACTTCTGCAGGAGGTTACCGCATACCGTGCAGCTGTGATCACATCTACATAGGGACCACAAAACGTAGCATCCAAACATGAATCAAAGAACACGAAAGATACTGCAGGCTGATCCAGCCAGAAAAGTCAGCAGTAGCAGAACACACTATAAACCAACCCGGACACAGAAGGTTATTTGAAAGCACAGAAATTCTGGACCATTCTAACTACCAGGTCAGGCTACACAGAGAGTCCATTAACACTCACAAACACTTGGATAATTTTAACAGGAAAGAGGAGACTTGGAAGGTCAACAAAATTTTGGCTGCCAGTATTGAAAAACACCAAAATCAAAACACAAAAGATACTAACAAGTCCTAACGAGTCCCACCTGGGCTCAGGTAGTCTCCTTCCAGGAACAAGTATTCAATACACACAATAGGACTATTATGCTAATTGCTGCCTCCCCTCTGGAGGAGGAGACTGGCATATATATTCTCCACTCCACTTCCAATTTACCATTCCTCTGAAGATGCCAGCCACAGTTGCAGGTGAAACGTCAGGAGAAAATACAGCCAGAACACAGTCCCAAAGCCCGAAAAACCCACAAGAACCAAAGTAATATAGATTCTTTAGTAACAGCATAGAAATTTAGGGTGGGGCACCAATGACACTCTAGGACAGTGGTTCTCAACCTGTGGGTCCCCAGATGTTAAAAAACTTCAGCTCCCAGAAGCCCTGAGCATTGACCATAGTGGCTGGGGCTTCTGGGAGCTGAAGTCCAAACACATCTGGAGACCCACAGGTTGAGAACCACTGCTCTAGGAGATGTTGAACCACAGTTCCTATGCACCCTGACAACTGACTCTACTGGCTGGATTAGAGGTTAGATGGGTTAGATTCCAACAATACCTGAAGGGCCACCAGTTGTCCAGCACTAATACTATCATATAGCATAACCTCCTCTCTTCATTTTAATGATCAGCACTCACCTGGGAGAAAAGCTTGTAGAAAAGTACCCAGGGATAAAATCAAAATCAGTCATCAAAACCAGAAGACTGAAATGTTGTTTGTTTGTTGGTAATGATCATCAGAGGATAAATTTTACTGATTTGACTATGAACGGGTTGTATATATGATTATTCTGCTTAAAACTTTTGTTGTTGCATGTCTTCAAGTCATTTCCAACTTATGGCAACCTTAAGGTGAAACAAGCATGGGAGTTTCTTGGGCTGAGTGTGTCTGATGCACCCAAAGTCACCCAATGGGTTTCCATGGCTGAGTGGGGAATGGAACTCTGGTCTCCAGAGTCATAGTCCAATACTCAAATCACTACACTGTGCTGGCTCTACTTAGTGTTTATCCAGACCCAAAAATGGTATCTAGATGATTCAGCAATATTTGAAAAAAGATAAACTAGGCTGGTAAAAATGGACAATGACCTGCACCTGACCTGAACTTGGATCTTATTATGCTGAATGCTATGAAATGCTACCCAAACATCATGGATAATGAAAAATGTTTCTAATATATCTCAGTTACTGGAATGTATGAGTTTTGGATTTGTTCTACGACGGAGCAGCCACATAGTCTTGTGATGGCTTTTACTTTCTGTCTCCATTGTTCTCTTTGTATAGCATTCCTAATTGTTTCATTCCACCAAGAGCCTGAAGAAGCCATTTTCTCCAAAATCAGTTATCCAAAACTCTTAGGTTAGCCAAATTCCAGGATGACCCTATGTTATTCCATATTGATGAAGGCTTATGTGAGCAGCATGTACAAATACCTCTTTAATGGAATGTCTGACATAAGCTTGGAAAGGTTACTTTTTTGGAGAAGAAATTCCAGAATCTCCAGTCAGCATGACCACATTGGCTCTTCTAAGCTCTGTGTTTGGCCTGTATCTTTACCTGTCTATATTTTGTATAATAGTCTGATTTTTGCTGTTCTTTTATTTCTCAATATTAATTTACAGACAGAGACAATTGATGATTTCCTTGCCTTTGGATTTATTTTTCCTGCATTTACCAATCTCAATTTATTCATAATGATCTCTCAAACAGCTATTATGACCTTGGGCCTTTTGTCTCCTATTCATCCCGTAAAGGAGTTAAAACAGAGGACAACCAATGAGAAAACACACCCCACACACCCAGTTGGTCTTCAAACGATTAGCTTTTATGATAATGCCAATGAAACCTGCTCTACAGTTTGACAACCCAGATGTACATGTTTCTCTGGCCAATGAACTCCCATTCCACTGGTCATGCTTCTTTCATTTTGTAGGCCAATCAAAAACAATATTGTCAATGTTCCAAATGTGCCATCCTGCTTTTAATAAGAGGCTTCATTTCCAACATGCCAGCACAATTTAGTAGTCTGGCAATTTAGTCAACCAAATAAACTCTGTCATGCATTTGCTTCTTGTACATTTGTGAGAAAGAGCTACAAATTGTAGAGGCTGGAACAAACAGCAAACTCATTGACTTCAACAGCAAGAGAATTTGGAAGCTCTTGTAGTCACAGTAGAAGTGACATCTTGGCATAAGCCAGTCAGTTCATATATTTTTACTTCTACCTTGTTTCATAATAATTTTATCGGCTACGTTTATACCAGACCACAAGCTCCAGAAATACCCAACAGTTATCCACATGGCTGAGAGCTCTGATTCTTTTCCATGGAAATTCAGAAAATATTTCAAAGCAAAATATTCACATTTACTCCTGTTCTAGGACATCAGAAACAAAGGGCTCATTGCCATTCTTCTGTTATGCCTAATGAAACCAACAAATGTAGCCACACAGAAATCGAGCCAGAAGAAACCTGTAGATGAAGATAAATTGTGAGCAGCTAATCTTACACAGGATGGTTTTATAACTCATTAGAGAATAGGAACAGACACATTTTAATTGGTCCCCTTAATGCATTTGGACTTTCTTATGGCTTCCCCTCTCCTTCATCTTGTCAGTTCTTCTCTAAATAGAAATATTTTTAAAAGAAGGAACAACCTATTCATGAAGAAGTCATGCTTTATAACTTCCAAGTCGAGACCAGATCACTTTGAACACAGTCCAAAATGATTTTATAGATTGCCAGAAAGGCAGGAACTTTCTGGTTCTGCAAAATGTCCAATCTCCTGTCTCTTTGCCAGAATGTAAGGATAGCATGGTTACATATATCCTCAAAACACACTAGGAAACAAATAACACAATGTAATTTTTATAATTGCTCTCCTACATTTTAAAAAGACAGTTTTTGTTAAAAAAAAAAAACCAAATTAACAGTGGTGCAGTAGTTTGAATGTTGGACTAGGAACCTGTTGTCCTTGAACCATGGAAGCCCACAGGTTAACATTGGGCAAGTTACTCTTTCTGGCTTAGACAGTGTAATATGCCCAAGGTCACCCGATGGGTTTCCACAGTTTCCATGGAAAAGAATGACAAACTTCCACTTGCCAGGAAAACCCTATGATAGGGTTACCATAAACTGATATCAACTTGAAGGCACATAATGACAACAAGAATAAGAAAAAAATAAAAATAAAATTTTCTTCACTGCTCAGATCTTGTAAGCAACAGACCTCTCATATAATACAGTTTTGATTATCAGTTCATTATCATGAATCAATAGCACACACCAGATTTAATTCAGTTTAGGTCTATTTATCTAGAAAAGTAAGAACAAAGGAAAGAGATAGCTAGATCTAAAATTCTATACTCTCACTAAGGTATATAAATACAACAGCACTGCTAGCAAGAGGTGATCTCCTGGCATCATAACTATTTCCTTAACAATGATTTTTAACCGATTCTAATATCACCTCCAAAGACCCTGATTATATCACTCTATGGCAGAGTTTTCCAAACTTTTCATGTTGGTGACACAGTTTTTCAACATGCTCATTTTGCAACACAGTAATTCAGTTTTACTAGCAAACTGGAGGTACCCAGAGATGTATCTAGGGTGAGGAAAGACAGCCCCAACCCAATCCTGGCCTGCTGCCATCACCCTCACCAGGAAAGGCCCCAGTGAGAGCAGTGACAGGGGAAAAGACAGACCCCACCCACCTGGTCCTTGCCTCCTACTGTCACTCTTCCTGGGGAAAGGCTCAGCAAGAGTGATAGCAGTGGGCAAGGTTGGGGGGGGGTCTTTCTCAGCCAGGGAGACAACATACCAACATGCTACAGGCGAAACACTAATGTGTTGTGACACATCATTTGGAAAGCCCTGCTCTATGGGTGTTGAAGTTGAAATAATTATTCCATAACTTAAGTAATGACTGCCTCTCCCTACTTATTTTGTCTATCAATTCTAGGAAGTGCAACCCATCTCACTGTAGTTACTTGTTCTTCTCTGGTTTGGTGAAGTTAAATGGACCTCTGGTCCTTTCCAGATAAATATTTTCTTCATTTCCCATTTAAAAACTTGAACCAGTGGCAATAAATATTTGAGACAAATGGACTACAGTTTCTATTTGTATGGTGATAGGTATTCAATTCCATCTGGCTTGACCAGGTCCCTCCGCCTTTAGACTTCCTATGTCCTGTTTCTATATTCACACAAACATCTGTAAATCATTTTTTCTTTGAAATAAAGATACAGTCTAAATATTGACTGCAAACTTTGATGTCTCTGCCCCTTTTTGCATGGCATTTTCCATGCGAAAGAGGACCTGGAGCATTGCTCTCAATTGCGAGGAGTGATCCGCACAACACACTCACAATCGCGCTATGCTCCAGGGGCCGGCAGGCACCAATAATGCACCTTTTCATTTTTGGCTAGAAGCCAAAAATCGTGCGTGACCGTGCATTGCTCCCAGGCCCCGCATGCACTTACCTGGCATGTGGAGCCTCTGGAGCTGCACTGGTTGTGCTTCCTGCCTCAGTGCAGCCTGGGAAACTCCCATGCTGTGCTGCGGAAGAATGAGGTGGGGCTCTCACATGAGCAGGCAGCTTGTGCAGAGCCAAAGGACCCCAGACGCAAGAGCCTCTCGCCGGAGACTGCTCACGCGATCCCCACTTCCCAGTGCCAGAAAAAGGTAAGGTGAGGAAAGGGCCTCTCTCTTTCTGCCTCTCTCCATGTATCTATATATGTATAATTTAAAATTCTTACAAGTAAAACTCTCATTGTTCTTTTTCTTCACACAAGAAAGGATTTGCATTTTCCTGCGTCAAATAAATATGAAATAATAATAATAATAGTAATAATAATAATAATAATAATAATAATGAAAAATAATAATTCAGTAGTGAAGTTTCCGATGCAAGAGGGCCCCTTGAGCGTCGTGCACACGTGAGGAGTGGTCCACACAATGCACTCACATTTGCGTGACACTCAAGGGCCTGACGCAGACCGCACACACATTTTTTCATTTTTGACTTGAAGCTGAAAATGCTGCTCAGTCGCACATCACTCCAGGGCCCCGCACGCACTTACCTGGCATGCGGAGCCTCGGGAGCTGGGCTGGTTGCACTTCCTGGCCAGTGCAGGCTGGAAAAGGTCCCAGGCTGCACTGTGAAAGGAAGAGGGGAGGCTCTCGTATGAGCAGGAAGCTCGTGTGGAGCTGAACAGGCAGGAAAGCAAGAGCCTTCCTCCGGAGGCTGCTCGTGCGAGCCCTGCACCCCAGCACCATGGAAGGGTAAGGTGCAAAAAAGGTCCTAGAGTTATGGATCCTTAACTGTTCTGTATTCAGAGGAGAAGTGCCAAAATGCACCCACAGGGCACATTGGATCAGTTTCAGTTGTTAGAGTATGATGATGTGGACAAGATGCTTGAATCAGTTTGTCAATGACATATGTCTTGATCCTTGCTTAAAAATCTAGCAGAAGTGGGCTGATTGGGTGGGTCCAAGGGGTGGTAAATGCCTCTCTATGTCAGACATAGGTGCCTGCTCTCTTGAAGAGACTATACTATGTTTTTTCTGGAATAGGACCTCCTTGGACCTACAGGTATGTGAGAACTACTATCCTATCACTAATATCTTGTATTAGGGCAAGGTGCTTGAACATATGGTGGCTGGACAGCTTCAGACATTCTTGGAGGAAACAGATTATCTGGAGCTATTTCAGTCTGGTTTCAGGCCAGGGTACTGCACTAAGACAGCTTTGGTTGCTTTGACTGAGGACCTACTCAGTTGATAAACTGCAAATAAAAAAAACAGCAACAACCCTAAGCTATCCTATTCTAATTTACGTAAGAACAAATCCCACTGAACTTAATTTGGCATACATCTGAGAAGACACATATAATTTTGCAGTTCATGGCTGAAGTTTTAGAACTTACCTGAGAATGGAGCTTGGAAAGTTGCATTTAAAAACATATCAAAACTGTCCAAGTGAGAAGAGATAAGATGAAGCTCTGGGATCCAGAGCACTGTGCCAACACTGCAAGTGTATGGGTTGGCTTGAGCACATCCCTTTATCCCTTCTTAAAACTAATTTTGCAAACTTTGCCTGAGATTAAAGCCAATTGAACACATTTGGGCTTACTTCTGAGTTGACATTTATAGGATTGCCATGTTACCCAAAGAAAAAGTCCTCTAGAGGCAGTGGAACTTCTTAGTGGACATGTAATAATTGTGCTGAAAAGGTTTCTTTTTCTTTGAGAATTCTAATTTAAACATTTGTATGTGGAGGTCCCTATAGTTTATGAATAATGTAATGATTCTCTAAGGAAATACAGTGAATTTAAAATATTTATCACATTGGATTTTTGATGTGATTTTATTAACTGTAATAATCTGGCTTTAAAAAGATTGCATTCCCTTTTTTCATGGGAAGAATGGAGTGACAAATACCTCCCTAGATAATATATTTATATATATTACCATGATTACTTTGAGCTAGGAAAAAAAGTTTAGATTTTTTGCTCCTGAGGGTGTTCTTATAGTTTGCTTGTTTCAAGAAAAAAGGGAAACATTTTCTCAGGGCTCCCAATTATCTTCAACTTGTGTTTTCATTTTAAAAACATGTCTGTAATCAGGGATTCTCAGCAGGAGTAAAGAAGAAATGCAAATAAGTTTTAAACTTAATTTAAATAGCAAATATGTATCCAGGAAATAATTTTGTCAAAATATAGGGTCTCTACAAAGAGTTGAAGCTGAATAGCTTGTTGGGAGTTATTCAACAATTGTTAGTGCAGAAAGTAGGAAGGAGCTTCCAAGAATATACCTGGTACACTTGCTTCTTAAATGCTGGATACTGACCAAACATCCAACCAATGAGTCATCCTGAAGGGAGACTCTGCACTTAGTACACTTACTAATGATTACATATAGGGATCCTTCCATGGGGATCCAGGAGTCAAGACATATACCGAAACATAAGAATTATAACCTAGAAAGAGGAGAATGACAGTATATCCACAATACAAAATTATAACACTTTGGCACCATTTTCACTACCTGAGTGCCGTGCTGTGTAATTTTGTGAGGTCACTACAATTCTCTGCTACAGATCGCTCCAATAGTTTAGCTTAGGGAAGTGCACTAGACAATACTTATATCTCTCCAAACTATGAATTCCAGAATTCCATAGGAAGTAGCTAGTTAAAGTGGTATCAACCTGCTGTAATAGTGCAGTGTGAATATGTGCCTGTGCGTAAGTGCCTTCCAGTCATCTTTTGATTTATGGCAACTGTAAGAATTTCACAGGGTTTTCTAAGGCAAGGAATATTTAGAGGTGATTTTGTCAGTTACTGCCTCTGAAATACAACCTACAGTACCTGGTATTCATTGCTGGTTTCCCATCCAAGTACTAATCAAAGCTGACTCTGCACAACTTCCAAGATCAGAGAGGATCTGGATATTTAGTATACCGTAGGTTTTATGTTCACAGTGGGAAGAACATTTCTAAAATTACTTGTTGCTTCCTTCAAGAACGAAATTAGCGAAGAAGTACATCACTACTCCAAAATCCACAAAATTGTGAATTTTGCTGCATGGTATTTTGCTGCATGGCCGAAGCAATTATTCCTAAATATATTTCTTGACTTCCTGCTCTGGGATCCTTAAGAGAAAAACTGAATGCAGCCACCTTTATCATTTCTGATGGTTGATCAGTCCAGCCCAAGCAGATAGTGACTGATATATTTGGCTGAGGAGTCTCTCATGCAAACACTTACTGAGCCATAGTGCTATAAGCGCACAGAGACGCTTAGACTGGCCAAGCAGCAATGGGTTAGGAATAAAGGACAGCATGTTTCTACAGTTCAGCTTGTCTGAATGAAACATCCCCCTTCTCTCCTATTTACATTTTGGATCCAACCCAACCCAAAAGCCCCAACTGGAATGTCATCATCATGACTTACTGTTAGTTGTTATGCATATTTTTGCTTCAGAATGTCCCTGCTGATGCATAAAAAGGTCTCCTAGTCTCTCACCTTATCCTGTGTCACACAACTTGTAACTTGTAACTAAACTTTCAGGCAAAGACCAACACAGCAGGTCTCCAGATGAAATTATTTAAAGGCTGACATGTATAGCTCAGTACCTATGGCACATACACACACTAATTCAGAGTCACATGATGCAGGAACAATTGTATCAATGACAACAAGCATTGTTTTGAAACACTGAAACCATCATTTTTCATCTCCACCTTCTCTTGAGTATTTCTGTTCTTCAGTAACAATTCGTTGTTTCGGTTGTTGCTGCTAGTACTTTCCAACAGAATGAATATTAATAGAAGGCTACGCTAGTCTGTGTTCTCCCTTTAGTGTGTCCTTACCTGGGATATGAAATCTTAGCTTTAAAAGCAGAATTTCATAATGTTATAATGGTGGGAGTACTCAGAGCTGTAGAATAAACTGGGTTGTTGCCCTTGGACTCCACTTTTCCTGCATCTGATAGTGTGATTTTGAAGTAATATTTACCTGAAAACCATGTATACAAAAACACACACATACACAATGAACAAAACCCCCCAAACTGCCCCAGGACTCACTCCTAATTTTTTAATTTTAATGTGTAAGCAGGTAACTTCTTAATTTATTACATCTTTTAGGTTTTTATAATTTTATATGTCTTTAAATGTTGTTAATTGTTTTAAGAACTGTTATTAATGTTTTTAACTTTTTGGAAGCTGCCTTGAGTCCCATTCTAGGAGAAAGGTAACATGTAAATGTAATAAATACATACATAGGCCCTTTCTGCAGCTTACCTTTTTTCGGCACTGGGTTGCGGGGATTGTGCGAGCAGCCTCTAGCAAGAGGGTCTTACATCCCTGCTGCTTCAGCTCCGCGTAAGCTGCCTGCTCCTGAGCAGGTAGTGCAAAAGCCCTGCCTCTTCCTTCTGCAGTGCAGCCTGGGAGTTTCCCAGGGTGCACTGGGGCAGGAAGTGCAACCACCATGGCTCCAGAGGCTCCGCACACACGGCAAGTGTGGGGGGGATCTGGAGCAATGTGTGATTGCATACCATTTTTGGCTAAAAGCTGAAAATGAAAAAATGCATGAGCAGCACCTGCCAGGCCCTGGAGTGTCATGCGATTGTGAGTGCATCATGCAGATTGCTCCTCATAATTGCACGACGCTCCAGGTGCCCTTTCGCAGGGCAAATGCTGTGCGAAAAGGGCCATAGATAAATACCTCCATTTTGATCAGTGTGCTTTTCAAAATGGTGAGAGAAAGTGATGCAACATCACTTCCAACATCACTCTGAAGAAAAACAGAGGTACTTTGGTGTCCTGAAGACTGCTCTAAGGGGAGGCTGGGGGAGTTGCCCTGCCTTCCCACACAGAGTTAGCCACTTGTACTGTGGAGTATCCTATAGGCCAGTATACCAGATCTGCCTACCAGGATTCAATGCTCCCATTAATCGTGCTGATGAGTTCAGTACTCGTAAGTGTGGAAGTGGCATATTGATCCTGTCCTATCCCTTTCACTGATGAGCACACCCTGTGAGATGGGATAGTGGGGGCATGCAGCAGAAATGCAGCAGCATTCGAGAGAATATGATTATGAAGCTATGAATGATTTGAGCTTGGAAAGTCGCTTGTAAAAAGTGATTCATTGTCATTGCTCACCGGAATGTTCTTTTAAAAGTAGCCTGTTATGTTACTCATTACTTTGTCATGGCTCTTTTTAAAACAAAACTTTAAGAATGATAACATTATTGCATAAAACTTGAGCATGTCCATCAGAATGCTCCTCCAAAGGCCTAAAATCCCCTTTAAAAGTTACTTTATAAAATTTCTAGAGAATGTTATTAATCGTACAAACAGAGATGTAGGCCATTTCCACACTGGTTTGTTACAGTACTATCATTGCACTTTCAACTTCCTATGGAATCCTGGGGTTTGCAGTTTAGGGAGGGGCATTCAGAATTCTCAGCCAGAGAGCTCTTTGCCCTCAGAAAACTACAATCCCCAGAATTCCACAGGATATCAAAAGTGGAATAATAGCATTACAACAGTGTAGTGAAGAAATGGTCTTAATCTCCATTCATCATCCATACTTCCCAGAAACTTTACCTTCTATAGGCAGATATTATGAAATGTTTATTATTTATATTTTAGCAGGCAAACACTTTCACAGGCTTTGAATTAGTAACTAAAACAAGATTTATTTATTTGCTTTTTATCATCAGTATTCTATATTGGTTACTTAGTTACATATGTGTGACTAGGCCCCTTTTCGCATGACATTTCGCATGAGAAAGGGCCTCTGGAGTGTCACACAATTGTGAGGACTGTTTCACATGATGTCCTCACAATTGCATGATGCTGCCGGGGCCAGTAGGCGCCGATCACACAATATATTATTTTCGGCTTCTTGCCGAAAATGATGTGCAATCACGCGTCACTCCAGGGCCCCACAGGCACTTATCTTGAATGCGAGGCCTCCGAAGATGTGGCTCTCGTGCTTCCTCCCCCAGTGCGGCCTGGAAAAGTACCCAATTGTGCTGTGGAAGGAAGAGGCAGAGTCCTCACTCTTCCTGCCAGCCAGCAGGGAGCTGCTGTGGAGAAGAAGCAGAGGGGATGCGATTGCCTCTCTCAAGAGGCTGCTCGCGTGATCCCCACATGCCCACACTAGAATCAGGTAAGGTACGGAAAGGGCCTAAGTAATATTACCTGGTCCATCCCCACCCCACAAGCCCATCTTAAGAGCCAGCAGTCAGATCAGATAAAGGAATCTTGTTCTGATGTCAATCAGGGCACAAGGAAGATGACAATTTCAACCTCTTCCTGCCAGCAAAGGAGGCTGCAACAAGGAATTGAGATGGCCTCTTTTTTCTAATTGTTACAGCCTCACTTGGTGGTGGGAGGGGTTGAAATGTCGTCTTTCTTGTGCCCCAATTGACAGCTAAACAGACATTTTTCTTCCAGCCTAGCTGCTGGCTCTTAAGATGGGCTGGGTGGCATTTATGTAATTTTACTATAAGACTGCATACTGTAAGTGTATATGGATCAGTTACAAATCCATAACTGCAATATAAAATGCAAGCTTCCATTTATATTCTGCTTTTTTCCTTGGGATTTTAAGTTAATGTGCATAGCTTTCCTCCTCCTTACTCTCTCCTTACAACCCTGTTAGGTAGGCCCAAGTTAGAGGGACCAGCTGACCCACAGTCAGCCATTGAGTTTCATAGTGCTGTGGGAACTAGAAAGCTAATCTCCCAAATTCCAGTCCAACAGTAACTACCATACCGCAACGGTCACTATCTGGCCCTTACTGCACTATGCTATGATCCTGGATTGGAACCTGAACACTCCCCACCGCACCAGTTGGTTGCTGGCAGATGGGTAGTGTTCTGGACACACTCCTTCCTTTCT
The DNA here is from genome assembly GCA_948474755.1 of Ctenosaura bakeri. NCBI lineage: Eukaryota > Metazoa > Chordata > Lepidosauria > Squamata > Iguanidae > Ctenosaura > Ctenosaura bakeri. The sequence goes on from CAOLHI010004570.1 coordinate 15,574, forward strand.
CAGTACAGCCGGCCTCTTCCTTGACTGTACTGTGCAAGGAAGCACTTGATAGCACTTCTGCCCTTCCTGCACATCTGCAGCCAACAGATCATTGCTGTTTTTTAATGTAGTTAATGTGTTTTAGGGGGTTGGTTTTAGATGGGTTGATGGGTGGGGAGGACTGGTTATGTTTTAATGCTTTTAATGTATTTAATGTATTGTTATAGTACAGCCTCGATCCATGGGGAGAGGCGGGATATAAATAAATGTTATTGTTGTTATTATTATTATTGCATGAAGAGAGGCCATTAATGGATTTTTCTGGTAATATTATATGGAGCTATCATGACAGCTGGGGATATGACAGTAGCGAGACTGCAATGATGTCATGTGATAGACTGCATTGCGGACTCACAGCAATGCATCCCCATGCTGGGATGGCATGATGGTGTGGAAAAGGCCTCTGATTGTCAGTTGTCATAGTTGTGCAGCTAAATATAAGTGAAACAAAGACCCTTTCTGCACTTGGATGTTAAAATGGACCAAGGTGTGCTGGCACGGAGGTCGTCCACACCTTGGATTGGACTAGGTGCGGACTATTTAATTTAGTTCCGCACCTTAGTCCAATCCAAACAGCCCCCAACTGGTCCTCCAGTGTGCTAAGTAAAGACTGGAAAAATCTGGTCTTTCAATTTTCTGGAGCGTGCCATTGCGTTCCTACTTACCTGTGCAGATGTGCAGGCTTGCACCAATGCGAGCCTGCGATCAGCAGAGGGCGGGCTGTGGGCATGGCCAGCATCACTGGTTGGTCCGCACCCACAAAGACATTTTCAGCCGGAAACCACAGGAAGCCACCATTTTCAGCTGGAGCAGTGCGGATCTAAAGACCCCACACTGCTCTAGTTCGCCCTGGACTAATGGAGGAGCCCTGCGGAAGGGCTCAAGGGAAAGTCTGTGTTACTTCGGACCCAAGAAGAAGTGGTGAGTAATGGCATGGAGACATTCACTCGCCTTGTGAGGAAAGGGCCAAAGTCCCCAACCCAAACTTCACATGCCTCAAGGACATAAAGGAGGTCCACAAATAACATGCAATTCTGATTTTGGTGTGGTTAGTGTAGAGCAACTATCCTAACCAATATACTGGGTTGTTATTCCAGATTCTATTTCTGTACTACAGCCCAATTGAAGAGCACAGATTTTTCATGTGTAGCATGTGAGATTGAACCTCTGCCATGTTCAGTTAAAAAGAATCAAATAGAATGTGATAGGTAAGACATGTGCCAAAACTTCAGAGATTACACTGCCAGTGAGACTTTAAAAAAAAAAAAAACTGGATTAGACTAACAAACACTGTGACCATTTCTAAGTAGCTTCCTTTATTCCTAATTTTATAGCTGTGTTCAGTTGAAAAGCTACAGTCCTTGCCACTTGACACCAATACCTTAACAAATCCAAATTCCTATCTCCAGTTGTGCACATTCTTCTCCATATCTTCCCCCATTACCTGCACTCTCCCGTTTAATCTTCTCCCAAGTGCCTATCTCTCCTTTTCCATTTTTTACATTCAGTTTGAGTTAGAGATTCACAGGAATCCCATTAAAATAAAAACACCATCATTCAATACCTGAAGAATAACAAAGAGGAGATCAGTCTAGGAGGAAGGGTGTTCTAGAGCTTGGGAACAGCCACCAAGAAACCCAACCTTCACATTTCCATCAGATGTATCTGTGAGGGATTAACCCAGGCATCTCCTCTGAGGATTTCCAAATCCAAGTATGTTTAATGGCAGGTTATAGTCCTTCCAGTAACCTGGAAACAAATGGTATAGGGCTCTATAGGTTATAACCAGCACTTAGAATTGTTTCCAGAAGCAGACTGGTGGCCAGCAGAGTTGTTGAAGCAAGGAAGTTGTGTGCTTTCCATAACTTGTGGCTGTCTGTTTCGTTTTCCACAGCATTCCCCAGAAGAACTCACTCACTTTACAGGAAGTAATATCTACATTCATTTTCTCCTTTTTCTTTTTAACTCCCCATAACCTACTTCTTCTGCCCTCCATTCCTCCCCCACTCCCTTTATATTCTGACCTCTCCCTCTGTAACCCAAGTAGAATTTTGCATGACTGAATGACAGGTATTTAACTTCCCCTGCCAAACTGTTTGGCAGTTTCCATCTACTTCCTCTTTCTCTTAACCAAATATTTGCTACCTTAACCTTCCATTTCTGCACCATCTTCATATATTAATCATTTTGGTTGTTTTATGATCAAAGTGCACATTTTTGATACTAAGTTCTAGACCTGTGAATGTTTGCTTATTTCCTTTGATGTTCATGGGACATCCCATTGTGACAGAGCAAAAGAGGGAGAAAAAATGTGAGTCTCTTACAAATGTGATCATCACACATGTGGGCAAGAAACCCCATTCACAATATAATGAACAGAGGACTTTAGACAAAAGTGATCACCTTCCATTGGATGGCACTGGACATGTTGTTGAAACAGGCTAATGGAGCACATCTAATGGCAGTCAAAGTTGTCTAACGCTATACACAATTGCCTAGAAGAAAGAAATCCATTCTGCATTGTACAAAAATATGAGATTTATGAAGCAAGACAATTTCCATATATCAGTGTTGGAGAAACATACGACTAAATCCAATTGATAATCCCAACTATAGTGCACCCATTGCATGAACATGACTTGTTTAGTCAATACTTTTGTAAGTCCCATTGATTCAAGGAATCTAAAAACTGGTTTTAGCAAACTAATTTAGCAAGCTAATAGCCATAGCTACCTGAATGATACGCTTCAGTTGTAAGTTCCAAGGTATTAAAAAAAAAATCACATAATGTAATCAAGAGCATTAACAACACCCGTTGCTATGCATTTGTACTTTTAACAATTGACAGGTGTATCAAGATACACATATTTCTTTTTTGGGAAGGCATAGCTGATATATGTACAGATTCTTTACCACTCTATATAAAGTATGAAAATAACTTTATCTGGGTTCTTAACTCATTTAACCCGCTATTTTTGCTCAGAATAAATGCTGTTATTATTAGATTCTTGGTTCTACTTTTTAAAAGAAGGAGATAGAATGACGTGTAGCTAAGTAAAAATATTGATACTTTAAAAAATATGAAACAAGAAGGGGAAAGGGAAGACAGAGAAAGAAACAGGAAAGCCACTTGAGATGAATACTTCTTTTCACAGTTCATGCACATGATTGAACTTGGCACTGAAGCTGTTCTTAATTCAATCCATCTGCATGCTGCCCACTGCATTTCTCAGTGCCAGCATTCAGAAGAAACAGAATAGAAATTGTACCTTGAGTTTTCTAGAAAAGTGAGAGCCACAGATTCATTTGCTAGTGAACTATTAGGTCTGTTCTAGGCAAGTGAATAATTCAACACCTTAATGTTTTAAATGCCCCATGTACATGTCATCTTCTTTGTAAAGCAAATAGATTCTATAAGGTCATAACAGTTACACATCGCAACTTCACAATGAGAGTGCTGAAATTATTATGCAAAATATGGTAGATTCATGGACAATTTACCTATATAATACCTTAGTTGTGTACAGTCATTATGACAAGAAATAAACAGGCACTTGGCTCCCAATTTTGTAGCCAACAAGTGGACACACCATAAGCTTGTTGAATTTTCTCAGAAGTCACAGTATTTCTCAACGTAACGGGTTGATATGAACTTAGCACTACTCCCAAATTTCTTACATTAATGAATGGAAATATTAGTTGTTTCCTTCTGTTATATCCATGGGCTTCCTGTGAAACCCTGGCCCTTTCCATGCGGCATTTGCCATGTGAAAGGGCACCTGGAGCATTGCACATTTGTGAGGAGCAATCTGCATGACGCACGCACAATTGTGCGATGCTCCGGGGGCCGGCAGGCACCGATCATGCACCTTTTTATTTTCGGCTGCAAGCTGAAAATGATGCACAATTACACATTGCTCCCGGGCCCCGCGCACACTTACCTGGCATGCAGAGCCTCCAGAGCCACACTGGTCGCACTTCCTGCCCCAGCACATTCTGGGACGGTCCCAGGCTGCACTGCAGAAGGAAGAGGCGGGGCTCTCGTGTGAATAGGCAGCTCGTGTGCAGCTGAAGCAGCAGGGATGCGAGAGCCTCTCACTGGAGGCTGCTTGCGCGATCCTTGCACCCCAGCTCTGTGAAAAGGTAAGGTTCAGAAAGGGATCCTGTTTTGGTACCTTTTCTATAAATAGCTTATTTAGGCCAAATCTAAGGCCCTTTCCACACCTTACCTTTTTCCAGCACTGGGGTGCCGGGATCGTGTGAGCAGCCTCCGGTGAAAGGCTCTCACGTTCCCGCTGCTTCAGGTCTGCACGAGCTGCCTGCTCACGTGAGAGCCCCACTTCTTCCTTCCACAGTGCAGTCTGGGAATTTCCCAGGTTGCGCTGGGGCAGAAAGCATGACTGGCATGGCTCCGGAGGCTCTGCATGCCAGGAAAGTGCACGTGGGGCCCAGGAGCAATGTGCAATCGCTCACCATTTTCGGCTTCTAGCCGAAAATGAAGAGGTGCGTGATCGACACCTGCTGGCCCATGGAATGTTGTGTGATTGTGAGTGCGTTGTGCAGATCGCTCCTCACAATCGCACAATGCTCCAAGCGCTCTTTCGCATGGCAAATGCCATGTGGAAGGGGCCCGTGAATGAGCACAAATGGGCCTTAGTGGGCCTTAGTTCTGAAAAGTATATCTTCTAACATTTCACAGATGAAAATTGAGACTCATGGGACCAAGCAACATGGGAGTGTGATCCAGATGACAAGAGTGATTAATGAGAAAAAACTGCTGAGTTAATTGTTAACTACTTTTCAACTTTGAACTCAGATTGTGGTTAACTGAAGAAAGTGGAAGGAGAAGCCAGAAACTGGGACAATTTAAAAGCAGTTGAAAAAGTGGGATGACAGAAGATTAATCTGTCCCTGCCAAATTGGGGCAATTGAAGGATATGAAATAGACACTGTGCGATTGATATAAAGATTTCACCCACAGGAATAACCCAAAAAACCCAAAGCTGGACTTACATTTTTAGCCTTTCCTTACTTGTGTGTTAGTTAATAACTTTTGCTATCTTGATCACACTATGATATTGCTTAGCCCCATGTGTCTTGGTTTTCATCTCCGAAATGTTGGAGGACTTGATAGAGCTGTCAATTAGTTCAGGGCTCACACTTCATCTCAAAACAGCAACATGAGACCCATTTTGGGCAGAGCCTGGTAAAAGTTCAATCTGATCCTACACTCTACCATGTGCACGTATGGCTGAAATCTTAATATTTGTACTCTACAAATCTGAAGAAGTGTATTGTGATCAACAAATGCTCATGCCAAAATAAATCTTAAATAAGTCACAAAGCACCACAAGACTCCTCAGGTTTTTTTTGTTTGATTATTTGCTTTCTCAGAATCACTCAGTTAACAAGGTTAATGGCCTCTGGTCACACTGGCTGGGGAAGCACAGCAATGGCAACTGCCCATTATGGCTTGGGAGTTTAGTCCCAAAAAAAAAATAGCATTTTCAAGCTATGCATCTGAGTCATTTCTGTTTTCTCTTTCTCAATGTTTTTTCTGCAATTGTTCTCTCTCTCCCTTTCTCTCCCTTTTTTTCCTCTTATTTTCTCTCCCCAACCTATCTTTCCCCCATTCTTTCTACTTTTCTCTCTCATACAACTATCTTATCTTAAATTTTTTAAGCTGTGGGTCATATAGACAATGGCCACAGTGATAATGATAGTGTTGGTTGTGCAATAATCTTCAGGCCACAACACAATCCACCAAAGGAGGATTCACTCATTCATTTATATTCCACCTTTCTCCCAAAATTGGGACTCTAGGTGGTTTGCAATTTAAAAATACAATCAGCTAAAAACATACAAAAATGGGTGCATTAAAATGATTTAAATCTACAGTTTAAAATATAAAATACCATTAAAAGATAAAAAGCAACTAAAACAGGTCAGTGTAAAACAATACAGCAGCCTCAGCACATATAGAAAAAAACTTTCCATTTTAAAAGCCCATTGGAATAGTAGTAGTAGTAGTAGTAATAGTAGTAATGATGTCTTGCCTGGTGATGAAAGGACAGCAAGAAGGGGGCCATACTGGTCTCCTTGAGAAGGGAGTTCCACAGCCTAGTGACAGACACTGAGAAGGCCCTCTCTTGTATCCCTACCATGCTTGTGATGGTGGTGGAACACAGACAAGGGCCTCTCCTGATTATCTCAGGGCCTGGTCAGGCTCATAAAGGGAGATGATGTCTGTCAGATAGCCTGGACCTGAGACACATAGGGATTTATGGATCATAACCAGTACTGTAAAGTGTGCCCAGTAACAAATTTGGAGCCAGTGAAGTTGTTTTCACAGTTGAATAGCAAACTTGCTTAATGCTTTATCTATAGATATGACAGTAAATATAAAATCTGCTTTAGGCTCTCTAGGTCATAGAATTCCTCAGTGTAACAAGGGTTATAGGTAAAGAATTGCAATTATATAAGCCTCCATCAAAAAAAGTTTGGATAGTAAGGACATTTGCACAGTAAAGAACATGCAGTTCACAGAATGACCAAAATAAAGGTGCATTCTGAACTTTTTATTTGTTTTGCAATTTAGATATACATAGGATTGAGAATGTTTAGCTCTGAAGATCAGATGCATGTTTTGTACATCACCTCTGTTGGGATATCTCTTAGTTTGGTTTGGAAGCTGCAAGTGATGCAGCTTTGAAACTGTTTATGGGATCCTTCTCTCAACAACATGCAACACCATTGTTGAGAGAACTACATTGGCTGCTAATAGGCTTCTGGGCCATATTTACATACCATCAGACATGTCACAAATGAAACCTGGGACATATGTGGCTGAGCAAATTCATATTATTGAGGAAGAGCACGCAAGCTAAGAGAGGTTGCAGCCATTTGCTTCTACCTGAGCCTACAGGAAAGGGTGAAATTCCACTTCTTCCTCTCCTTTCCCATTGCTAATTGAGTATAGAATACTTTTGCACTCAGTTCCATTGAACTCAGTTTGCAGCAGCTGAAGTTACCTGAGGACAAAGGGAAAGTGGGAGGAGAAGGAGAGAGGAACTGGAATGTCCTAAAACAGCTAATAAAACATGGGATGACGGAGTAGTAACTGGGACTATCTATACCAATGACCCTTTCCGCACCTTCCAGCGCTGGGGTGTGGGGATCACACGAGCAGCCTCTGGTGAGAGGCTCTTGTGTCTGGGGTCCTTTGGCTCCTCATGAGCTGCCCGGTCATGCGAGAGCCCCATCTCTTCCTTCTGCAGTGCAGCCTGGGACCTTCCCAGGCTGTTCTGGGGCAGGAAGCGTGACTGGTACAGCTCCAGAGGCTCCACAAGCCAGGTAAGTGAGTGTGGGACCCAGGAGCAATGCACGATCGCGCACCAGTTTCGGCTTCTAGCCGAAAATAAAAACATGCACAATCAGAACCTGTTGGCCCCTGGAGCATCACGTAATTGTGAGTGCATCGTGCAGATCGCTCCTCACAATTGCGCGATGCTCCAGGGACCCTTTCACATGGAAAATGCCATGTGAAAAGGGCCCAAATTGGGACAGTTGGAAGATATGCACTGAATTTTAAAGCTCAAAATAAGTTTGGATCAGATTGCCTTAAGAATAATCTTGCTTTAATATCTCTCATTATTGCATTTCTTAGAAAAGGCACATTTTGTACTGCCTCAAGGTCTATTTTCTGTAGACAGTGGCTGGCATCCTGTTAGCAAACTGCGCATTTGCATACTTGCCAACATTTCACATATGAAAATGAGAACACATTTGGTCAAACATCAGAGTGACGTGAAGACAGCAGAAGGTATTAATGAGGAATAACATGCGACCTAGAAGAGTGCAGCAGTTTGCTTTATTTAAACCTACTGGGAAGGACAAGATTCCACCTTCTCTTATCCCCTTCCTCTTGTTGAGCTAACTGAGGACAAACTACTTGTATTGTGAATTCAGTTTGCAGGAACTGAAGTAAGCTGATGACAAGTGAGGAAAATGGGAAGAAGAAAGAGAAAGTGAGACATCTTAAAAGTAACTGAAAAGTGGGATGATGGAGGATTAAGTGTTTCCATTCCTGCCAAATTGGGACAGTTGGAAGATACATAGACATAAGCCCAGCTTTGGATCTTTTTAGTTGTTTCTGAATTTGGAATCCTATACCAACCACACAATAAGGATGTAATTCATCATGCATTTTCTTCTTGCAGGAAGCAACAAGTAATTTTAGCAAGTTTTTTTCCAACTGCAAGAAGGGCTTTGTAAACTGTGCAGTTTTGGAATCCTATTTGTACTGCAGGACCACAGGAAACAGCTTTTTCTGCACATAAATATTAATGCTGTTTTCTGCGTAAAACAACTACATGCAAAGTCCCAAACTGTGAAGATTCCTGTCAGTCCAGAATTCTCCTCAGCACAACTTCTCAATACTCTAAACGCATATTTTTCAATCATGTTTCAAATATTTTTGAATACTCTTTCCATCCCTACCACACAATGATCAAACTCCCATCCCACAAAGCCCCTTTACCCAAAACAGCCTTTTACTGGCCAGTGGAGCGGGGTAGAGGAGAAGCATATAGCTGTTTCTATAGCTGGATGTATAGAAATAATCTCATGTTCTGGGACCTCCAGAGATCCTCCAGCTGTCCAGGACAATGACTGCTGCTGTCTGTCCAGTTATAGGAACATTGCCAATGTTTTTCCAAAGTGTCGCCTCACACTCTCCAACAGCCAGTAAATCAATATATTGTGGGGAAGGGAGTCTATCTGCCAATGTGCCTGCTTATCATCCCATGGTATGATGGGGCATGCATAGTGGCTGATTCTGCAATCCTAGTGAATAAAGTGGCATATTGAAGGCACTGATCAATAGTTATACATCATCAATGCAACCTCAGCTGTATGGTTGGAATCCTATTGGTTAGTCCAACTAAAGTCCATTAATTGTTGAATGGTGAGGTGTCACATAAGTAAATCCAGTTGTTCCAGTGACTCTAGCCAAGAATAACAATAGGAAACAGTTAACTTGTGGAATTCTCATTATGGAAACATCAATATGAATATGTCCATTGCACAATGACCAAAAAATACAACTGCACGTGTAAGGGAACTTCAACGTGTATATGAAACTAACAAAATTCTGGCCTAGATGTGTAATATGGATATTACATCAAAGCTTCTATCATTTTATACCTGCACTGCCTCCATCAGGTCTCATAATTCAAGGCTATATTCTTTTTCTTAACAGTTTCTGTGGCTGTGGTGGGGGTGGCAGACTGATTAATGGCTTTAAGATTGAATAATATAATGTTTTGACCTTGGTTTTAAAACTGTAGAATTCTGTCTATTTTATTTAGTGCAAGCATTTTTTCATCATCACTATTAGCTCCTCGCTTCATAAATAAATGCATGAGGTGGTTTCAGAAACATTAATATTATATAAGAACATTCAATGCTAAGAACAATCTTAGAATAAAAATTTTCCATGTTAAGAGTCTACAAGGTCAAGTGCCAAGTATCATTTTAATTTCTCAAGTGCTGCTGAATAATAAATAATAGTGATCAACACGTAGATTTTTTTTCACACTGAAAAAAAGTTCTTCAATTATTTAAGAAGCTGGAAGTCAGAATTGGTTTAAAATATAACCCTCAGATCATTTCTTTAACACAGCACATTCTACATGTAATTGACATTCTCCTTTTCCCTTACACTTTTTTCTCCCTAAGACCTAGTGACTGGCATTCAAGTTTTCACGGAATCAATTTTCACAACCAAAGATTATGTAGTCATTTATTTAGTAGAATTGAGATAAATATAAGTCATGGTTTATGAAACTGGGGGAAAGCATTGAAATGGAGCATTCTTTCTTTTTCTCTTCATTCATATAATCAACTTTTAAATTCAGCATGAAGATCATAGCTTGTGTTAATCCTGAGTTTGCCTTTATGAATTCTTTGGCTTCATTTTAGTGAAACCAGGAAACCCAGACTCATCTTCATTCATTTTACTTGTTATCAATGTGAAGTCAAAGTTCATTGGTACGGTCACAGTCAGAGCTTGAGAAAGTTATCTTTTGGGAGCTCCAACTTTCCAAACTCCTAGCCAGCATAACCAGTTTTGAAAGTTGTACTCCAATAAAAAGTAACTTTCCCAAGCTCTGGTTATTGTGGAGAACTCTAGTTTGACAGAACCCAGGATTTCTGCAGAGGCTTATGCACAATGAAAAAGAAGAGTGTTGAAGGAGAAATAATTGACCCCTAGACTTATCCTATTTTAATAACCATAGTTTGTGAAGCCTGGAATGATTGTTTGAAGTGGGTCATTGTGTTGGTTGAATGTTTAAAGACTGGAGGCAAATCTGATCGTAAAAGATATGTTGAAATTCTGTTTCACTGTAGCATTTATTTATATAGTTATAAAAGGTACATGTCACCTTACAATACAATACAATACAATACAATACAATACAATACAAAGGAAACCCTAAAAAAATTCAAAATAATAATGAAACAAAGCAACACTGTCTAGAACACTCATGTGTGGAGGACATTAAGAGGAGGGAACTAATTAAAAGGCCTGTTCCTTGAGTAGCCACTTACGGTATCCCAGCATACTCAGTTGCTTTGAGCAGGGCTTCTGAGGATGGTACATTGTTTATGTAGTCCAAGATACTATTTAAAGCTGACAGAGCACAATGGTGGGCCAGTGTGGTGATAGTGCTCTGAGTACTGGACTAGAAATCCAGGAGGCCAATGCTCAGATCTCTGCTGAGCCATGGAAACCCAGTGGGTAATTTACACTCTCTTAGCCTTAAAAGAAGTCAGTGGCAAACCCCCTCTAAATAAATCTTGCCAGGAAAACCCAAGGATTGTGTCACCATAAATAGGAGCTTCTTTGAAGGCACAGAACAACAGCAAAGAGAGCTCTGGTGGCACAGTGGTTAAATGCTTGTACTGCAGCCACAACACTGTGAGTTCGATCCTGCAGGGCTCCAGGTTGACCCAGCCTTCCATCCTTGCAGGTCAGTAAAATGAGTACCCAGCTTGTTGGAGGCAATTAGCTAAACACATTGTAAATTGCTTAGGGAGTATTTAGTATTGAAGCGGTATAGAAATATAAGTGCTATTGCTATTGCTATTGCTATAAAGAGTATGATGACCTGCCCATTTATTTAATGTACAGATCCAGGCACAAGAAAGTGAAGGTAAAGGCAGCCAAATAGGTGGTGGTGTGGGAGAGTCCCCCCTGTATGCATCTTTAGTGCTAATTTTGGTCAGGGGAGTAGAATTATGCATGAGCAATTGGGAATCAAAAATCCTTACAAATGATCTCCAGCAAACCACCCAGAGATCTATTAGTAGATTCTGATCACTCTTCTGCCTACTCTTGCTTTAGAGAATCAGTTTCATTCAGAACCCGACTCCTGTGTTCATGATCTAAAAACTGCTAACACTAACCCAGTAAAAATAAAACAACCTTTCTGAAAGAACTGGTTCTGCAGATATTCTTGTTAGGAGATGGAGTTGCAATTAACCTATTTAGGTGTATCATCCAACAGACAATTTTCCAGTTTTCTTATGGAAGTTGAAACATGCCCTTCAGCAGGTACCAGGATTCTCCATGTTTATCTATTCCTTATGTTATTGGTTCCAGTGAAAATATGCAGGAGGAACTTTTTTCATTTCTCATTATCTTGTACCATTTTTCCTTTTTCAGCCCCAGGCCTCTTAAATAAATGTTTGGTACACAGGGCTTTTTATTCTATTGTCAGTGATTAATGTGCCTGCTTGATTTAATTTGGTATGCATTTTGTATTAGCCATTGTATTTCCCCCCACAAATATTAAATAAAGGTTCACTATCTCTTTCCCCCCAAAAAACACTAAAAGTATCTTTTGTTATCTAATTAAATGTGTCCATGCTCTTTGTTATTAAATAAGGTAACATTTTAATACAAATGTTTTTATGATCAACTGTTTGATTGTCCCTTAGGTCTGCAGGAGACTTCGAAATATTTGGCCAGACAATTACACACCCAGATACATAAACTGGATTAATAAGGCCATTTCACTGTAAGTATTTAATTGGAACTTCCAATCTGCAACTGAAGGGCCCAACCTGAGTGGGGGGTCAAGCTGAGGCCATTTCCACATTATACTGTTATTGTGCTACTATTCCACTTTCAACATCCTATAGAATCCTGGGGTTTGCAGTTTAAGGAGGTGCATTTAGAATTCTCAGCCAGAAAGCTCTTTGGCCTCACTAAACTACAAACCCCAGAATTCGACAGGATGTTGAAAGTAGAATGGTAGCACTATAACAATGTAGTGTGGAAATGGCCTCAGACTGGCGTCTTAGTGCAGTCCTCCTTCTCAGCCACCTTTGGACAAAGCACTAGAGGCCACAGGAGCAACTCAATTGCTTAGATTACTTCCCACCCAGCCTCTCTGTTTGGAAGGACCAAGTCAGGGAACTCAAAGAAGGAATGTGCCCAGGGAGACCTTAAGAGGCGTCCTCCCTCATTTCTCAGAGCCCATAACCCTTGGGGTAATTCAAGACACCTCTCCCTTCACCAAATGGTTTCAGCTGGTGCTTACTGAACCATTTTCAATTTATGCTCCCACTAGCTGCTTAGTGACATTTCAACAGCACCATGCTGTGCCAATCTCCCCAGTTCCCCTTAGATACAGTGAAGAGTAGTAAAAAAAAAAAAAAACTGTTACCAGACTGTACACTTCCACACTTTGATATGGTTTGATTGGCAAAATATGATTTAATTGACAACATATATTAATTGGCATTGATATAAAGTGTAACCTGATGTGATTGTAAGGCCATGCTGGACAAGAGGAAGATGCTAGCTGAACACATGTGCTGCAAGCAGGTCAGAGATCCCCTCTAGATGTAGCCACATCATAGTCAGAAAATCATCAGGTAGTTCCAGAGATAATAGGGTTAAGGTTGCCGTACAACTCTGCTCTTGGACAATAATGACTGGGAAGTTCCCACCAAAGCACTGATTGTTTCAACCCTTCTTCCCATCCACTTGTGAATCTCTCCATTGTCCCCGCACTTGTCCAACTATTACAGAGTATCACTATGCCCATTAACCCTTTCTCACCTAATGCTAAGATCATTAGTCCAGTCTGGACCTCATTGTCTGTTCTGCAAACTCCGTTGTTTACTTGGCCAGAAAGCCCTTAGCACCCATGCCCTCCAGGCAGAAATTGTGTATTTCTCTACACAATTCTCTACACAATCTAGTTTTGATCAGCTAGCTTGCAATACATAGATTGTTGGTAGCCACTCTGCCACTTTGATTTCTGATTGTGTATTGTCCTTAGACACAAGTCTAAGCCACATTATTGCTTCTTTGCTACTCTTCTGGATCAGTAAATATCACTCACCCCCTGAAGTCTCTCTATCAACCTTTCCTCCTTTTACCTTTGCTTAGCTTTGTGTGAGTGCACGACTGTTTGGATCTTGCGAGTGAGTGATTGAATTTTCCTAAATGAAACATATTTTAGTTTATGTTTGAATCTCTTGGCTGGTTCTTCCTTGCACAAGACCCCATAAACATTGGTAGAAAGATCTTGCTAAGTTGCCCCCCTCTTGTAGACTTCCTAATTCTGAGCTTATAATTTCCCACCTTTGAATGGAGGTACTGGAACTGCAGGTGGGCCCCTAAGTCACCCACATTTTGGGGTAACAAGACTGTGGAAAAGGGAGAAAATTCCTACCTGGCTCTGAAGTGATCAGCAAAGTTTACATTGTACTAGATGTGTGCAGATCATCACCAGAAATAGACGGAGGTGTCAGGATGGCCAGGATTTATATGCCCTCTTGCTCCACTGTTCTCATCAATGCCATAGCACCATCACTACGATGTCAACCAACTGTCCAGATTTAGCAGGGATAATCCTGATTATTTCTCTATCTTCTCATGTTCTCAGATACTTTAAAAATGTCCAAGTTTTTTTTCTCTTCTCCACCCCTTTTGTTTTTAGCTTACTTCAATTTCTACAAACTGAGTTCAAAGTGGGAAAGTAGTTTGCCCTCAACTACTTCAGCAGGGAGGAAGAAAGCAAAATTTTGCCTATTTTTACTCCGGCAAAAGCAAACTACTACACCCTTCTTAGTTTGTGCGGTCTTCCTTTTGCCATCTTGACCACACTCTGGTGTTGCTTGGCTACTCATGTCCATGTTTCCTTCTGCGAAATATTGGAAGATATAAATATAGTCAAAACATATTTAAAAGCCCACAATAAGGTTAAATTAATCTAGTGACAATATTAGAACAATTTTTAAGCATACACTTAAAAAGTATAAAGGCAGTTAAAAACAGTATAGTTTAAAATCTTTAGTTCTAAAAGTTTGTGATAATAAAAAAAAATTGCCTACCAATGGAAGGAGAACAAAGAGGGAGCTGTTCTAGACTCCTTGTGGAAGAAGTTCCAGAGCCTGGGGAAGCCATTGAGAAAGCTTTATCCTGTAACCTCGCCAATCATACCTGTGAAGCTGGTGGGACTTAAAGAAGGGCCTCTCTTGAGAGCTTGAGGGTTTGGGCAGATTCATATGGGTAGATGGAGTCTGTTGGCCTGGGCCTAAGCTGTCCAATATGTTTCTTAAAATTGTGCCTAGTCATTAGCAAAGACTGGAAGTTACTTTAAAAGTAATCATTCTTTCCACACTACACTGCTATAGTGCTATTATTTCACTTTCAACACCTATGGAATTCTGGGGCTTACAGTTTAGGGAGCAGCCTTTATAATTCTCAGCCAGAGAGCTCTTTGGCTTCAGGAAACTACAAACCCCAGAATTCCATAGGATGTTGAAAGTGGAATAATGGCACTATAACAATGTAGTGTGGAAAGGCCCATAGGTGCAATTAGGGATGGGACGAATCCAGAATTTTCTGAATCTGAATCCAGATCCAAATCCCTGGAAGGTTCTGGGAATCCATGAATCTCACGAATCTTTAATCTTTCAAATCCTTTTTTAAAAAAGGGTTTTAAAAGCACAAGAAAGAAGGATAATCTTGGGCAAGCCTTAGCAAAAGCCTAGGCAAAGGCATACCTCCTTCTGAAGATATCTGGCCAGGACAATTGTCATAGTTTTGACTCAGGATCTCCCCTGATTGAAAATAACATGAAGACCCTTTCTGAACAGGCAGGAAAATGTGGATTAATCCCACATTTTCCTGCCTGTGTAAACAGGGCCACATACTACTCTACAGAGATAATCCAGGTCAAAACTGAATTATCTTTGCATAGCTCCTTATGGCATCCTGGAGTTTGTAATTTGATCATGCACCAGCACACTTTGGCAGAGAAACCTGTGATGCCTGGTAAAACTACAAAGCCCAGAATTGTGTCTGAAAGAGGTTTGCAAGGGTGCTATGCAAAGGAATGTTTCAGCTGTCCTTGAAATCTCAAGACTGTACCTTCCAACCAATTAGGCCTTTGGCAGACCCCAGAGGCACCAATTTTTAAAAATAAATTTTCCTTTCTGCTACATGTGATTTGTCATGTGGCTCATGGGAAACCATGACAGACATTTCACTTCTTATCCTACTCTAGCTATACGTTTACAACCAGGCACTGGTCTTGTGGAAGGAGGTACACTGGCCTCCATGTGGCAATCACTGGCTGATATTGTGTGACCTTGCCCTCTGTCCCACTACTTCTGATAGGCATCAGACCCACTGACCCAGCATTTCTACATGCCATTGATTTTCAGCACAAAAAATAGTTCTGAACTGAAATATTAAATGTTCAATTTAAATATATTCGAATACAACCCCAGATGTAATTTCTGAAATTGTTAGCAATGGCCATTATTACTCCAAGGGAAAAATTCACCTACTTGCCATCTCCCCTTGTGTGTCTGGTCTCCCAGGTTTTCAGATGTTCCGGTCTCCAACAAACTATTTGAATGGTGGATTCGAAAGATTCGGTTTGCCTATTTTAGCTCAGGGATTTGGATTTGTGAATCTCGAATCCTTCCCCAGGATTTGAGGATTTGAGGGTTCAGTTGGCCCATCCATAGGTGCAATGCTATATATATTCTTGTCCTGTCCATTCTCCTGTAAGTGAGAATGGCTCACTTACATTTGCAACTGATCATGAGATACAGCACAAGCCAGTGCTTGAACCCTGTGGTATTCCTCCTCATCCACATAACTAATAAACTAACTTAAAAGTAGCAATTATACCAGAAAAGAATTGGAATTACCTACTCTAAGTTCCAATAGCAACATAAAGTGAATATGCCTTCATTGTTAGGCCATGAAACAATTACAAGTAACTGTTTGTTCGTAACTGGTTACTTCCAGGCTTTGATCATGACTTGGGTGCAACCTTTTGTTTGAGGTTATATTCTTTTGAAGAACCAGCCTCCTACTGTACATTTATCAAGTCACAAAAACAGTTTAACATCTCAGAACTGTTTTTACACATGCAAGTCACTAACTCAGAATTGTCTGAAGTTAGAGCCTTCTAGTACTATTGACTAACATATTTTATGAACTCATCATGAAAGAGTTCATGAAGTAATGGTTTCAAAGTGTTTTTGTGCACTATGATTGACAAGATCCAGTTCCATATGGGGAGAGCAAATTACAACGTTCCTTTGATCCATTCCCAACCATATGGATGGTATATGTAGACAGGAAGTAGATAGAGCTTCCAAAAATGTAGATGAAAGATTCAGGGAGAAAAAATGTCAGGTAAC
Source organism: Ctenosaura bakeri (assembly GCA_948474755.1). NCBI lineage: Eukaryota > Metazoa > Chordata > Lepidosauria > Squamata > Iguanidae > Ctenosaura > Ctenosaura bakeri. The sequence goes on from CAOLHI010004570.1 coordinate 32,356, forward strand.
ACAGTTAAAAGAATGCAACGTGTCAGAAAGTCACCAGACAGAAGAGAAGATATAATTTGAGGATGCCATCGTATGACAACCTCCTTCACCAAGTGTATACACAAGATGGACATGGGAAATATAGTTTTGTTAATAATTTACTTCTCATGTTCTAATACCGAAATCTTGTCATACACCACTGTAAAAAGTTACTAGTCTGTGGTGGTCCAAGTATGTTTAACACCCTGTGTGGGCTATTTTTTAACATCCTGCTCCTCTTTGCAACAAAATTATTTTCAACCATAATCATGAAATTAAGCAAATAATAATAAAGGACAGAAAAAAATTCAGACAGTGAAAATTCTCTTTTGTTGAATTTTGTATATACAAGAATGGCAATAACGACAGAAGGTGGGATATAAATGCAATAAATAAATAAATAAATAAATAAGTAAGTAAGTAAGTAAGTAAGTAAGTAAGCAAGCAAGCAAGCAAGCAAGCTGCCTTTGTACTTTCTACCTTCACTTTCTTCAATAGCCATTCCAAATCTATGCTGGGCATTTTTGCTAATAGTGTGGTGTCACCTGTATATCTTGATGTTCCTTCCTCCAGTTTTTTTCATCTCCTTCCTCCATGTACAGCTTTATGCATGATATGTTTAGCCTATAATTTAGATAAAATGCAGGCTTGGCTGAACCCCTTGCCAATGGCAAATTGTTCTATTTCTCTATATTCTGCCTTGACTATGTGCTTTTGTCCTGAGTATAACCTATGCACCAGGACAATCAGATGTTGTAGTACACTCATTTGTTCAAGAATATAGTTTTTCATAAGCTACACAATCAAAACCTTTGCTATAATCTATAAAGCACAGACTGACTTTCTTCTGAGATTATTTGATATGTTCCATTATGCAATGTATGTCTGCAATATGCTACCTAGTGCCTCTTCCTTTTCTGAACCCAGTTTGAACATCTTTCATTTCTCAGTCCTTATATGTTCAAAGTCTTTTTTTTTTAAGCATCACTTTGCTTGTCTTGCAGAGGAACATTTACGTTTATTGTTTCAGGAAATCTATTTGGACAGGAAAGGAGACAGATTAAACAAAAACAACAACAACAGCAACAACAAAGATTCACCATCTTTTGGTAAAAGAGTCCCTCCTATTCTCATGAATGAGCGTAAGTCTTCCTGAGGCAGAAGATTCATGGATGCTTCCTTCCCAGACAAAGAGAGAGAAAGGACTAACCAACTTTTAGAAGAAAGGGGAAGTGACATTTGCAGGCAGGGATGAAGCAAAAAGGCTTGAGAACATAGATCAAAGAAATAAACAGAGAGGTGAAAAACGGGGGGCAGGCATGCTCACTAGAGCTCCCTTTCACTAATCTATACAAGTGTTGAAGCCTCTTTGTATCTGCACACCTTGAAACAGGTTCCAACTGCCTGCTGACCAATTTCCCTATCTTGCAGTGGAGCCCTTCTTTCCTTTTCTGGCATCTCTGTGAGGGAGGGGGGAATGAGGAACTGCCATTGTACCCCCTTATGTTTTGCCCTGGGGCAGAAAGCACCTCCTACCCTCCCTTTTGGTCTGCCACTGTAACTAGCTGTCTATAATACCTGGCATTAAAAATAATGTACATATTTGTTGAATCTGGTAAACAAAAGACCAAAAACCAGAGCTGGTCTCAGTACCTGGCTTTCTGGGACAGTTGCCTCAGACCCAGTAGCCACCATTTTTGAGGAACTGCAGCAAATTAAAATGGTGCATCTGCTGTTGTTGCCCACTACTGCCAGATATACTCACCAGGATCATTCAAAACATGCTTGAAAGAGATTCATCAGAAAGCACTTTGTCCTAGAGCTATGTTCAAATTGTCTCTTTTATGGATGACAAACAGAGCCGAGATAGGGGGCATTTCACCAAATTTCTCCCAGGGAAAGAGAAATTCTCATGCAACTTTTCTCTAGTGTGGTTCAACATTTGTCTACACAAAATCAAGGCTTTCTCTCTTTGTGACATTAACCACACACTCAGTAACCACAAATGGAGAGGCTGGTTGATCAAAAATATGCAGATCCTCCATATTAAATCACAACTTTTTAATTGTCTATGTACCATTGCTTTAAATTTTGTTCATTTATAGTTACAACAGTGCAGAAGATGCACAAAAACTTCCAGTACTGACCAAAAGAAGACAAAACTTGTCATCTTGAAGTGAGAAGAAAAATTCTCCCACTTTTTGCTATGAAAGGATGAACCAGGTCAGGATTTTACTTCTCTTATAAGACAGTGTTGCCCAACTTGCTTTTTTCCTGTTAGCATTTGGAGGACACTATCAGAAGTCCTACCAAGTGCCTCAGCAGAGGGTGTTAGCAGAGCACTCATACAGTATTATAAGGGCTCTCTGGGGACATATGAAATGGTGATTATCTGGATTCAGAAGACTAATAAATACATACAAAGGCAACAGAGATATTGTTGTATGGCTTGTTTGTGCATGACATGTTTTGTGCATTTCCCTGTATACTTAGATTTTGTCCAGATGTTAGATCCTTACTATATGTGATTTGGTCTCTCTTTCCTCCCCTCTTTTTTTAAAGCAATGTCCTGTTATAATCAATTGGGACCTGCAATGGATATTGTTATCCAAACAGGAAATACTGAAATACATTTAAGTTGGAAAGAAATAGAAGGAAATTCATGTAGAAAAAAATATTCATAAACAAAGAGATTCAATGACAAGGAAGATGCCTGGAAGATGCCAAAAGGGAATGGATGTGGAACGCCAGTTTGGCTCCAGAACAGCAAATGTACAATCAGCAAGAGATGGTTTAAATGGCTATTACTTTAGAGTTCAAAAAAGTAGTCCATTGCTTTACAAGAACATCTGCTTATAGCTCACCGATGGAAAAAATTTGGTTTATATACTACCTCTGACAAAAGGAAACTTGGTCCAAATGTTTCCTCAGACTTTGAAATGAATCCAATTCTTTCTAATGTTCCAGCATGCCACAGTTACATCCTGAAAGTGCCAACATTCTGTGAGAGAATCTGTTCTTGCAGTACATGTAGGAAGTACTGAAAATCTCACGAGAAAATGTTTCTCCAGCTTTCCATTTGAATTTTTGTCAAATCTGTTGTTCAAATCATTTCAGTAAATGTTCGCCCCTTTTGCATCCAGACTTCAGGAACATATGTGGATTGGAAATGAGCAAAAAAGTATTTAGAAATTTTGTTTTTTCTCATACAGTCTGAATACAGTCTCTATCATCTTTTTATAAGAGGAGAAGGAGAAGGAGAAGGAGGAAGAGAGGGGAAGGGGAAGAAATAATCTACATTCCCCACCAAGTCATTCTTTATTTCATCTTAATTTTAATCAAAATCAGTGTCTGTTGATAAGTCAGAATCTGTATCTAACACACTTTGGGGGTGTTAAAGGAAGAGACTGACATACCAAGACCCATGCTCTAGAACAATCATCCTTTACTCAAACCCAAAGGACATCCTAGCTCATAAGTGATATTCTCTACTATTGGTTCCACTGTTTTCATTGTTTCTTTCCCATTAAACCTCAAGGAAGGAAAGACTGTGAAGATGGGAATAGACAGTATATACATATGATTTCTCTATGTTTCACAACATAGAGTTAGATATATTTTTGAGTTACACCTATTAAGGATAAGACCTTCCCACTAGTGCCTTAGTATATAAACCAAATCATCATAATTATGTCTGGCATCTTGTTCAGTAGTTATGAGACTGGAAGCCAGACTTATGATCTCATAACTTTTGGGATTCACATCTGAAGTTATTAATGATTGAATGTGACCAGAAAAGCTACCATTTCAGCTATGCAACATCTCAACCAAAGGTTTTCTAAAGAACTGCAGTTTAGGGCTCTGGGAAATAATGTCTACAGTGCCTTCCCAATCATGGGGCTCATTGATAGATGAGAGGTCTCCAGCCATCTGTTATCAATGTACCCCATGACTGGGAGAGTGCTTCAGATGTCATTTCCCAGCTCCCTGGGAAACATTTCAGTTGTGGCACTTCTTAGCTTACCAGGTTGGTTTTGGGAAGATGGCATCCTTAGGTGTAGCTGTGACAATAGAGTTCCATTGTCGTAATTGCACCTGACAATGCATGATCTCAACCTACATTTTTATTGTAGTTATATCCATATTGAATGGAATACCTAAAATATCAGCTTAAAGGGTTTGACTCAAACAATGATGTTTAGGAGATTCTGTTAACTATACTTTATGACCAGTATGTCAGGCTTACTTGTGTTGTTGTAGAAGAGCTGTGGGCCCCCAAGATGCTGATGAACTCTGGTTCCCATCATGCTTCACTGTTTGTTAGTCTGGGTATTGCAGGTGGAACCTGGAATTCCATTATATCTGTAAAACCAGATGTTCCTCTGCCTTGTTATAGAATTACATTTACCAGGTACATGAAGTAAGTCCAAAAATTGTCCCAGACATTGGTGTAAGGGTTGTCGAAATAGGATAATGTGTTTTAAAATTACAATGCACTTACTTACCTGGAAAGGAACAGATTACTTTATACCAGTATCTGCCAATTATATTTTCCAGCTGAGATAAAGGGCTAATATTACATGTAAGGATTAAAAACCAGACCCTGTTCATTGCACCTCATTTCAATTTCTCATTTGGATGATCCTTCACATTCCATGTAGCAAAGAGGATGAATGGCTTTTAGAAGCACTGAGAAGATGCCTTAATGAGTTGAAATTGCTTTTAAAGTTGGAGGAGGGAGGGGAAACCTGATTTTGGTCCAAAGTACAGAACAGCTGTTTATGCGATTAAACCTGGAACATACAGTGCAGTTCTGAAACTCTGTTGAGTTTGCACAGTTCCATTACTTTGTGGGCATTTTATAGTAGTCTGAGCCAGAGATCAGTTCATCCAACACCATGTCTCAGAGTTACCTTGATACACATTACAAAGTCACATTTTCATTTCTCATCTCTGCATGCATGGAATTTTTTCCTTTGTGGGGTGGGGTTGGAGCCATTCATTGGATACATGGCAAGAATTTTAATCTTTGAAATACTTCACTGAGCATTTGGTTAAGCATGTCAGAATATTTGGACAGATATAACCCTTGTTAGCTTTCACAAAATGTCAAAATAGACGTTGTTACAGGCACCTGGCCTTTGTGTCGTCAGAAACAGTGATCTGCCATTGCTTCTATTTCCCAACATACATCGTTAGATGTAACCTAATAACTGAACATCCACCAGTGATTCACTCAGTCTGCACTGTCCATCTATAAATTCAGCTTGAAACTTCAAGGGTGGAACACCTTTTGGATATCTGTTCCCCTTGAACTATAGTACCACTGAGCTCACACTTTATTACCATTTTGTTTCATTTATTTCAAAGAAAACAAAAACAGATAAGTTCAAGAAAGAAAGTAGACATAAAAAATGACTGTAGTGTGTGGTATGTGTGTTGGTTTGATATTATGTATGTACTCAAGGCTGGTGTTTCACTTGGATATATCCACAGAGAAGACCCTTCCATCAAAGCTCTCATTGACCTTTGGAATGGGAAAATGGCTTAGGCAGCTGACATGGTCACCTTTGAGTGTTCCTTCCCACTGAAAGTGAATTTTCTGGTTTTCTGGGAAGCTAGAAACAATGAAAGAAGTTGAGTGGCAGTAGAAAGATATTGACAGAAAATTGAAGCAAGCCCAACTGAATCCAAGAAAACATGGGCTACAGACTAGCTGAAGGTCTGCTTTCTGATGGTGAAGAATCACTCTTCTCTGCTTCCAATTGCATTATGGTCCTGCTTAACAAGCTTACTTCTTAACAAGCTTCCTGCAGTTCTTTGGACCAGCTGAAGTTTCTAAACCCTCTTCAAAGGCAGCTCCATGCAGAGAGTATTGCAGAAAACCAAACAGGATGTAATTAATGCATGTGTCATCATGGCCATTTTACATTTCAAGGAAAAGGTGCAGCTAGTGCACATGCCTTAACTGTGTGAATGCAATCCTGCTACTGCTAGAACCTGCACTTCTGGGTTTGTGGCTGAATCCAGGAGTAAACCCAACCTACAAATCTGCATTTTCAGGGAAGCATAACCTCATCTGGCACAGGTTGAATCCCTATTCCCTGATCTGTCTTTTTACTGACCAGGAGCACTTCTGTCTTTTTAAACTAAGTTTCTGGATGTTCACCCTCATTCAGTCCATTAATGATAACAGGTGCCAATTTAGAACAGGACAACTTCCTTGGATTGAGGTGGAAAGGAGTAGTAGAGTGTCATCTTCATGCTGATGGTACTAGATCACAAAACTCTGGACAGCCTCTCCCACTGGTTTAATGTATATGTTAAATAGCATGACAGCAAAACAGAACCCTGGGGAACCTCACAGGCCAAGGAGTCAAACAGGAGTCTCCTAACACCACTTTCTGAGTTCACCCTTCCAGGAAGGAATGTAAAATAGTGAATGTAAAATATTGGAGAGGTGACCCAAAAGGATACTATGACTGACAATATTGAATGCTGCTGAGAGGTCCAGCAGAACTGACAGGGAACATACTCTCCCTCTCCATTTCCTGTTATGGGCCATTCATCAGGGCAACCAAAACTGTTTCTATCCCATAGCCAGGCCTGATTCTAGATTGGAGTGGATCTCAATAGTCCATCTCATCCAGAAATCCTTGAAGCTAAGAAACTACCACACGCTCCAATACCTTGTCCAAGAATTAAATATTGGAAACTGGTTGGCAGTCATCCAATATGGTGGAATCCAGGGAGGACTTTTTCCAACATTGTTCTTATAACTGCCTTCTTGGGATATGATGGAACTCTGCCTTATTTTAGCAAGGCATTGAGCCTTCTGTCTTCATTCATGTCCCCTGACCAGGCCAGGAAGGCAAGGATCTAATACACATGTAATGGACCTTACCTCTCCAAAAATCCTGTCTATATCCTCTGGCTGTACAAACTGAAAAGTATTCATTATCATTGGATAAGCAAGAGCCAAAGTTAAATCCACTACATCTGGACTATTTATAAAATCCAAGTCACTGTTGTTCACTGTAGTATGTCAAGTGATCTGAATTCTCCTTTTGTGGGCCAGCAAGCAGAAAAGGCTCCTGACCACTCAAAACTTCTCTTCCAGCCAGCTCCTTGCAGATGCAAATGTTTCTTTTTTCTCTGTGCTGCCACAGAATGAGCCCTCAGAGGCTCTAGCTTGTGTTCAGCTTTCCACACTCTTTCTGCAATCCATACTCTATTTGCCTTATTTATTTCATCACCCACCAGCTCTCTGGTGGTTGATTTAATTCCACCCTATGAGAGGGGACACTCAGGAGCAATCATTTCTACCACTCTGGTACCACTCCATTCCAGATGTTGAGCAGAACTTCAACAGAATCCCAAAGCAACAGAAAATTCCACAAGAGCCATTGGGAAACCATTCAGATCGATAAGCTTCCTGGGGCAGATCATCTTAATTGGGCACCACCCATGCAGAAGTCTCAGCAAGGTAAAATCCCACCAAATAGTGATCTATGCATGACAATAGAGCTATAGACAGTCCCTTTATTCCCAGATCCCCATCACCCCACCCAGAACAGAGAGGTTCAGAATGTGCCCAGTAGCATTGTGGTGTCAGTTGTTGTGGCAGACTTGGAGTCCTGATTCACTCCCAAGAGGGAAGTTTCAGTGTGGATGGTGAAGTCCCCTAGCAATACAAGAGGAGAAGAATCTAACACCATCTCTGAGACTATCCCAGATGAGTGGTGACTATTGAGCAGCAGGGTGGAGTAGTACCCCAACAGCATTCCTACTTGTCATACCTCTAAATCCTCCCTTTTCTAGGACTGACTTTTCTAGGATGACTTTAAACTTTCTTCAATCAGCAGGCAAAAATCTTTTCCTTTTGGCAGAACATTGTCATGTAAACTGGTCTCGCTGCTGAAGGGTATTTAACTACTTGAATGTTGGCTTTACTTTCTACTGCTGAGTTTTTCATTGTGTTTTAAATAATTGGTTTTCATGTGCTATATTAATTAAGTTTTGTTTTTAATTCTGTATTTTAGTAATGTTCCTTCTTTGATAGGTTATACATTACAAAGAAGGAGGGAGGGAGGGATGGAGGGAGGGAGGGCTTTGACTAAACTATCCTCCTTTCAAGACCAGTGCTAAATTATGTTTGTTAGAAATATGAAGACTAAAGCTTGTTTTGTATCTTTGTCAATGTCAAAAACAAGAACATAGCCAGAAGAAGACAGCCAACTAACCATGGACACGTACAGCAGTGAAGCAAGGTGAAGTGACCTTAAAGAAAATGGAATGTGGCAAATCTCTTGGGCAGAACTAAATTTCAGTTGACACAGGAGATACTGGCAGCGTCTATTTGGTAAGAATTCTGCCCAAAAAGAAAAAGTTGTTTCCATATGCTTAGCAAACCAGTACTTGTTGTCTATATATTTATAAATAATGGACTGGTCTTATGAGTATTTGTGGAGGGGTAGAAATGAGGATATTTGAAACTACTGTTTTAAACCCTGGCTATTAAGATAATACTTAATAATCATTGTCACTGACATTTCTGTTGAGATAATACTGTTCCATCAGCACTTACTTTCATTTTTGTCTTTGATATAATAATAAGCCTGCCTGGATTTTGAAATTTGTGGAGGTCCTTCCTTTGTCCCTCTTGCCCTCAGAAGCATATTTGGTATGGAAGTGACAGGGTCTCCTCAGTCACTGTCCTCAGGCTCTGTAACTCCCTTCCTAGGGAGTTGACACTGGCACCTTCTTTGATGCCATTCAGCTGGCAAGCCAATACAGTTGTCCCTCCATATTTGTGGGACTTAGGGGTTCAGGACCCCTGTAAAAGTGGAAAAAACATGAATATCCATAGACTGCGGTGGAAAGCAGCTGCCCAGTTTTGCCTTACAGGTGGTGGAATTCCTTCACATGGCACAAGCGGATGGCTGGAAGGGCTTACTGCCTTCTCTAGTGCTGCCATATGCCATAGGGACTTACAAGCCTTGCCTCACTGTCACAGTCTCTGTCTTTCTTGTGAGGCTTGACAAAAGACTGCAAATGTGAGATGAAACTTATAAGTCCCTGCTAAAAAATGGTGTAGGGCAGCGGTGGAGGTGGCAGGAAATAATCCACAAATAATCAAATCCGCAAAAGGTAAACCCACAAATGTGGTTGGCCAATTGTACTTTTTAATTGTTGTTGTTCTTACAGGCTCTTAGCAAGTAAACTGTGCTTTTGGAGAAGAGTCTTCTGACTAGCTCAGTGCTGCTCTTTCTTTTAGTGATTTGATTTTGTATGTACTTTTATTTATTTCACCATGAACGGGATTCAAGCTGAGTTAAAATAGAAGAGTACGAAAACAATTAAAATATAAAATGAATACAAGACTTTAAAATGTAAAGAGCAATTTCAAAGCACATAAGCAAACGGTGGGCGGGGGGGCATCAATCCAGTTAATAAAAACTTTTCCGACAAGTTTGGCCGCCCAAGGATGGCTCTAATAAAAAATGGTTTTCCCTCCTTGCAGAAATACAACAGATTAAAGCCATTTCTGCACGGGGCGAGGGAATCACCCCGTGCCACTACTTACCGGACTTCTTGGCTCCCCGGTCTGGTCTGTACTGCTCTGGAGCAGTGTGTGCTCATCGCTCTGCACTGCTCCGGGGATGAAAATGGTGGCTTCTGGTTGGTCAAGGGTCTCGACCAACTGCTGAACTTGCTAACCTAAAGCCCACCCCCGGCAGATTGCAGGCTTGCACTGGTGCGAGCCTGCAAATCTGCACCAGAGAGCGGGCATGGAATGGTGCTCTCCATGCTTTTGAAAGACCTGTTTTAAGCAGTCTTTCAAAAGCACGCTTGATGACCACTTGGGGTCGTTCCGGAGCAGGCTGAGGTGCAGATCTACGTTAAGTAGGTCTGACCCAGTGCACTCCCAGGTGCAGACGTCCTCCCTGGAGGACACTCTGCACCGTTTCTATTAGCCCGTGTGGAAATGGCCTAAGTTTCCTTGCAATAGTATTCCACCAAAAAGGCACTTCATACTAGACATGATTTGGAAGGTAGCAGGACTGAAAGAAAGGCCTCCTCCCTAGTCAATCCAGGCCAATATCAAAAGAACACAATCCTTCATATAGCCTAGGTCTAAGCCTTTTAAGGCTTTACACATCATAACCAACTCTTTCAGCTGTGCCTTAACACCAATGAGTAGCCACTGGTTAGTGACACAGGTCAGAATCCTCTATGCACTATGTTATTGCATAGCCATGGTAGTTGTTATCCTAAGAGGTGGGAGACGTTGAGGTCCACCCACAATGCCAGCATCTCCTTAGAATTTTGGGAAATTATAGCTCAAAGGAGGCCTGCAAGAGGAGAGTAATGGCAGGATCCTTTCACCTGTGTATACCAGTACTAACTGTAGAGAGGACTCCAGTTAAAAGTTAAACAGAGTCTTTTATTTGGATTGTCAAAACACACTAGAAATCAAACATTCTCAAGAACCATACAAGACTATTGGAAAGTGAGTAAAAAAAGGCGAGAGAGAGAGAGAGAGAGAGAGAGAGAGAGAGAGAGAGAGAGAGAGATTGAGTGAAAAGGGTGATAGTTACCAGTCCTGAAGAAGAATGTTGAAGTGGAGAGGCTCAGACAGTTTCTGAGGGTAGCAAGAACAAACAGAGGTCTGGACATCACATATTACATCCAAGTACTACAATTTTGCTGGTGACGAAGCTGGGGTTTATATATTCTATTTCCTACCCTGAAAGAGGGTGTGTGGACAAAGCAGTAATTGCTTTCTTATGGGTTGACAAAGAAGTCCATAATGGGTTGATTGCCTTAACTCTAAGTGACAAAACATTGATGGGAGTCATGATGATCTCTTAATGTCTGGTTGGACAGAGGGTCTAGGGAGGATTTCTGTGGGGCAGAATCATAGTATGGTCCCTGATTGGTTCACCTGGACAGTTTTGCCTTCTGTTGTATTTGGGTGTACATGTAGCCTGAGGTCTTGAAAGGATTATTACAAATCTATTAGCATTGGGCTTTCCCATGTAATACTCTCTGAATTTATGCCCTGATCATTTCTAAGGTCAGCCTGACCTAGCCCTCTTCCAGCCACAATGCCTTTGACCATGTTTTCCAGCCGTAAGTATGTTCAATTATGAAAATAGCACATTCTGCAGAATTGGAGTGTAGGGTATGATGACATAGTCATGTAGCTACATAGACACCCCTCTCACTAGTACTGGTCAGCAGCTTCTTCAATTAATGGGAGTTTGTTCACCTGTCACTTGGGAAGCAGCTGACTAGCATTCCTACCCCTTTGCATAAGTTATCTCCATTGTGACAGGCAGAAACAAGGTTCTGTTGCAATCCCCTGTTGCAGCAGGGATTGCTTATGTGCATGGAGGGAGTGCGAGAACATCAGTCAGCTCCTTGAGTGATAGGGGAACAGACCCCCATCAATTGTTGTGTCTGGGGCTGGTAAGCAGGGTTTCAGGAACTTTCACAGTGAGGAAATGCATAATGATCGTTGAAGCAGTCACAAATGCATAACTCTCAGCTACGCATTTGTAACTTTCCAGTAGAATTCTTTCCATCATCATTAACAATGAAGCTTTCTGTTAATCTCTTAATGAATTCATCAGTTTTATGTTTTAATTGAATTTGTTATGGTCACCTGGAATGCCATTCTTGGGTAGAAAGGTGAATCTCAGTCAATCCACTGATGTACATTGGGTTTCCAGACATTGGCTGGCATTCTGTGTTTTAATTCTGGAGTTGTAAGAGTTACAGATCTGTTACTGTTATGCATTCACTGACCCTGTGTAGTCAGAATCATGGCTCTGTTGCTATGATCACAAATGCCCTCCCAAACTTGCTTTATCAGGCAGCAGCTGCACTGAGAGATGGTGGTCTATTCAGCTAGTAATGAGGGTCCAAGAGAATGGTTTCCACTCCCATCCCTCCAGTGAGCATGGCTGTGACAAGGCATTGTGATGGAATTCTGCTTTTAATTGTTGCAGCTTCACTTGCTGGTGGGAGGAGGGTGGAAACATTATCCTCTTGCACCCTGATCATCACCAGAACAGACCTCTACTTCTTTGTGTAACTACTGTCTGGTAAAGTAGGTTTGGAGAGGGTCAAGACAGAGACTTTACTGAGTTATGCATTCATAACTAGGTAGGCAATATAGGATATATTAGAATATTTATTCTAATAATTATATTCTAATAATTCTAGAATAATTATATTCTAATAATTCTAATATTTATTCTTATAGGCCTACCTTTGCATTCAGTTACTTAGTAGGCTTTCTCATTTAGTTTCTTCTTTTTTAAAAAATGCTTGTGGCATGATTGTCATTATGGCCACCAGCATCAGGACTCAGCGAAAATATAGTGGCAGTTCACTGTATCCTTTTACCAATGTCACTACCATGGTCATCACCCCTAGATTATGAAGGTCTCAAGTAGACTATATAGCATTATTATTACCATGGTTGTGCCATGGTTAGGTGAACTTGAGGTATCCTGATGAAAAGAAAGGTGTCATGTATCTGCAAGTCTATGCACACATTTTACATATGCAAGTTGGAATTCATGCTTGCAAATGGCAATTAGACAAGGATGGCTCTTTCCCCCAGTCAACTAGCAATACACAGAAAAGTTATTTGTGATGACAACAAATCCCAGCATTCTCAGTGCTCATGGTGGCTGGAGGATGATAGAACTTGTAGTCCTGAAAAGTAGCTCTAGCGGTTTCTGCTGTCTAATATAATAAAGAGCACTACCTGCTTTCATCTGAGGAGTGAGAATCCAAATGAGTGAATTACACCGAAACCAACTGTGCAGAAGATTTGTACCAATGCCTTCTGGAATGCCCTCCCTTGGTGTCTCCACTCATGGACATAATTCCTCCTTTTGTAAGTCACAAGGAGTATTTTATTTTCATTTTAATTATTAAAAGAATTTAAGCCAACAGCCCGAAGCCAGTACTCCCATGGGATGAGCACTTTTGCATGCTTGTGCTTTCATTCTCTGACTTTACCACAAGGATAATTTACTCGAAATAAGCAGAAAATTCAAAAAGACATGGAAAAGCAAATGGAAAAGAAGATTCTTTTCTCCCCAGATCCCATGACAAGCCTTATTTGCACACAGTAGAATATCTGTAGTGAATTCATGTTGTCAGCTTCAGTTCTACCCCCATCCACCCTGCTTTATCAGTGTTAGGAGAGGAGTTAAGTCATTTTAGGCTCTGAATCTGATAATCTTATGCAGAGGACTTTTGATGGTAATGTGTGGGGTTTGGGAAACACCTCATAAAATCACCCAGACAGCATGGCTAATGGTCACAGTCAGAACTTAGTCTAAGCTCCCATACACACACACACACACACACACACACACACACACTATACAAAAAGCTGGAAGCAGTGATATTAGGGTTGCAATCCCTCCCTAATTTTTTTTCCAAAAGGAAGCAAGTCATTTTAGCAATTTTATTCCAGCTGAGATAAAATCTTCCCAAACTGCACTGTTTTCAACAGTCTTTCATTCATTCTGTGCTAAGTCCCAAAGGGAAAATATTGTCACCAGTCCAGGATTCTTTTTCTTCAACACTTAAGAAATGCATTCTTTGACCATTTTTGAATATTTTTGAAAATTCTTTCTATCCCTAGTGATACCAAGGAGTTGCTTCCATGTATTATTTTGTGTGACCATATACTAGAAAGTGTCAGAGACAGCATCACTGACACATTGACCGAAGGTGCATTGGTCCTGTCCCTGAGCACTATTATACCAATGCAGTTGGGATTTATCTGCTTTGGGTGATAAGGCTCTCAGTGTTTTCATTGTCATCAGTTATTTTTAGTATAGTAGGTCACCTCTATTCTCTAGACCAGTATCCACAGTTTCACTTCCCCGCAATCCACTCCAGAGCCATGGCCACCATCGCTGGCCAGGGTCCTTGCTCTTGTTACCCTAATTTCTGGGGTTCCTTGGGGTACACCTCAATGTGCTCCATGTGATGGGGAATGGAAACTACCCAGAGCAAAAGCAACAGCAATGCAAGAGTCAAGGTAACCTAGCGGGGTCTTTTCACCCAGTTTTTATGGGGTCAGGCCAAGCCAAAAACCAAACAAAAATGTCCAATAAATGATTTTATTGAATGAAAGTCTCACACACCAACACAATCACGCACACACACACCCAAGAGCTATTAAAAAACAAAAAAGAGAGAAAATTGAATAGGGGCATATTGGAGGGGTATAGTTGGGGTAATACTGCACCTTTTCCTGAAGTCCTGGGTCCAAGAAGGCAGCGGAGAAGTGGGGCTCAGCATGGAGAGGACTGAGGGAATCACTCAACAGATGGAGAAACAGTCTGCTGGGGTGACCAGGAGTGATCCAAAGAACCCCTCAAAAACTGGGAACCTATTTTTAGGGGAAAAAGTACCTGGAGGACTAATCCTTTCCCGGGGAGAACAATGAGTGTTGGAGCGATAACGAAGCTCCACCATGGTAATTTTCTTTGTGTGATGGGATTGCAAGGTGTTGGCAAAGTGTCAGGTTCTTTGACTGTGTTAGTTTGTGGTGTGACTTCATGTAAATGGTCCTTGCCTGAAGGAATATTTGCTCAACTAGGGGCAGACATGCTAATCACCTCAAGTAAACTTCTCAGGGGCTGAGGACCCTTTGTTTATTGTGGGTTTGCACAGCTTGAGGTCTCCTGGGGCTACGTGACTGGGGATTTTACTGGCCTGACCTGGTTTTCGATCTTTGACCATTGCTGCCTACGTGTCCATCCGGGTGACCTCTCAGACACATTGAATCATTTTTTAATATCAAAATTGTAGACCCCGGGATAGGGTTTTTCTAGTGAGATAACACTCTGCAAAGCTGGACCCTGTGCAACTCTCTTGGCTGAGGAAGAATTTTCTCTCCATCCTTAGCACACCAAGGCACAGCTAGGCTTCCCATGCCTCTCTCAACTGAGGAAGGAGTCTTCCCATGTCCCCAGCTGAGAGAGACACACAGCGAGGTGAAGCTGGGCTTCACGAACCTCTCTGAGCCAAAGAAGGAGCTTCTCTCCCTTCCTGGCTGGGAGAGGTGCACAGTTCCCTGGCGCCTCTCTTAGTCAAAGAAGGAGATGGATATTCCTTCCTCAGCCAAGAAAGGCACAGGAAGCCTGGCTTCATGAAGCCATATGCCACTCTCAGCTGAACAAGAAGACAAGTCCTTCCTTGGCCACAGGTCCAAGTAGCCAGGTCTTCCACTGGATTTTGCTCCTGAAACTCTGCTGGAAAGAAACTTAGGAAAGAAGGAGGAGTTCAGTAATGAGTGGTCTTCCTCTCTCTTCACCTGGCCTAGGGGTCAAAATATAATGTTAAATCTTATCCATCTTTTTTCCTATCAAAGTTAAGTCTGCAAATGTATCCCTTGTGGATAAGGGCGGGTATTGTATTTAGTATTTAGTATCTTCTTCTTTCTTGTTATAATTTGATGTTTCTTTTTCTGTTTGTTTGTATGTATGTATGTATTGTGAAAATCTTTTATAAAATTTATAAAAGAAATAAACCTACTGGGTGACCTTGGACAAGTCATACTCTCTCAGCCTCAGTAGAAGGCAAAGGCAAACCTCCTCTGAACAAATTATTCCAAGAAAATCCTGTTATAGGTTCACCTTAGGGTCAGTGTAAGCCAGAAATGACTTGAAGCCATGTGACAACAAAGTGTTTTCATCCCTTCTTCCAAAACCCTACCCTGATAATATCACTGATCAGCAGCTATGACAGCAGTTAAAAGGAAAAATGGAGGTAGGGTGACCAAGGAATGCTTCAGATTCCTTATTGTATTAAATGATAGATAAAGTCACAAAACCACAGTGTGAGTGTAAAATGTTTTCATAACCTGTTAGCTATGTGGCTATGAGGGGTTATTTCTTCTGACAGGACTCAATGTATTTGTTTTTATTTTACACAGTGGATTTTCTAGGATTATTGTTGTTCGAGGAAGAGATTGCTTTTGATAGAAACTTTCCCCAGAAAATATTTGAAGTATTGACTTTTAGAAAAGAGGTGAGAAGATTTAGCCTCAAGAACAAGAAAACAGATACTGAGCCCCATAGCAAACATCTTTGGTGACTGGTCAATGCCTAAGGTTCTACCACTGCTAAGGAAACTTATATAGATCCCTACCTTTGTTGTTGATGCCATTTCCATGACATCTGTGGATGCATTTAGGCAGTTAAGGTGGAAACATCCTAGAGAAGATGTGCCAACTACCATTATTTATCAACTTAAGCAGCACTTATGTCAAGAAAGCACCATTGGGCTCAATGTGGCTTAGTTCGAATAGATGCACATAGGATTGCTCTATTTATTAACAATTTTAAACTATTTGCTACTTATCTAGTACTTTTTTTCTTAAGTATTGCAATCCTTGCAATGTTAAACATTATATTACAAACATGGGGAGCTGGCTGAAAGGACAGTAAGTTACTTAAGACCACCGGTTTCATAGATAAGCAAAGATCTCAGCTTTTAACCATCACATAGACCGGAGGTGGGGGGGGGATTCTGCATGTGGCTCTCACAGAACCACTAAATACTGAAGCTGAAAAGTCAGCAAAGAACTGGTTTTGGCCAAAACTGTCTCTAGGAGGCACAGCTTTCCCCTAAATACTGTTTCTGGGCCTTCTTCCCTAAACAGGTGGAAATTGTTCTTAAAATAAATGAATGAAATGTCATTTCCAGTTCCTGAGAATGGTGCCATTGCTTTACACATGGACACAGAAGATAAGAGATATTCCCATTGCTAACTTTAACCATTTTTCAGAACAGCATGTGAAAGAATTCTAAAATAAAAAAAAGAAAGAATGAAATCTGCATAGATCAGCAATCTTTGCCACTTGGAGCTGCCTCTATATAGTTTCATTGCATTTAGATTACTTTCTGAAAGTCTTAATAAAACTTATAGTGTGCATCCTAGCCGTGAATCACGCTCCTGATCTTCTGCACAATGTCTGGCATACATTTCACTGCCACTTTTGAAAAAGAGATTGTGTAGGCAGTGGCCTAAGAATTTGAGCTCTAAGCTGATATGATTCCGTGAGGGACTTTTCACATGGTGCTACCCTACATAACTACAGCCAATGTTACTTTTTCTTTCTTTCATGGACAAGCTCAAGAGGCTCAGGGAGACAATTTTTGGGCCCTAGGGCTCACCAGTCCTCCAATCTCATCTTCAAAATTAGAGGAGGCTGGAGGTCCAATGGAATTTGAACCTGCAAGTTCAGTTGCATCTGGAGGCTTCTGGTGGTGGAAGCAGCCACTTTTTAAAAAAACCATTTTTAACTTCAGTGTGGCAGTGTTTGGGGAAAATCATACCACACAAAAATAGCGTTATCATTCCACTATAATTTCTATGAGTCTATCTCATGGAATCCCAGGGTTTGTCATTCAGTGGGGCACTGGAGCTCTTTGGCTGACAATTCCAAATGTCCCTCTCTAAACAGCAAATAGAGCCAGTGTAGTATAATGGATTGAGCATTGGACTATGACCCTGGAGACCAAGATTCAGTTCCCTGCTCGGCCATGGAAACTCACTGGATAACCCTGGGAACATCACATACTCTCAGCCCCCAAAAAGCCCATGACAGGTTCACCTTAGGGTTGCCATAAATTGGAAACAACTTGAAGGCACGTGACAACAACAGAACTGCAGATCCCAGGACTCCATAGGTTTGGACTATGGTGTTTAGTGTGGAAATATAATGCTATATTTGTGTAGTGTGAAGGGGCTTCCGGTGTATGCGTACATTAGGACAGAGACTATTATCTGAGGGCAAAATGCTCATTGACAATAAGAAGGAAAATGCCTTGCAACAGCCAAACCTTCCACACATGTAAACATTGTCAGTAGCAATGATGATTATTTTGCTAGCATGACAATAAAAGCATATATGCCTTTGCATTATTTGTCTAGGTTTTCACGCTCAGTCTTTCTATCTTTCTAAACACACATGAAACAATTATCGACGGCTTACAGGGTTCATCTATGAATAAATCATTGGTGCTAAACTCTTGTGTGCATTCCCCTTTTGTATTTTATTTTAGTTTGTCTCGAATAATTAATTACATTTCTTTTGCCTACAGATTTTTTTCATGTGTATTTCTTCACAAAATGTTTGATACAAGGAAATGTTTTCATTGCTTTTCTAATTCCCTCAAGCACTCAAACTGAATTCTTCGTAAGCTATTTCTTATGCTTATTCTTTCACAGCCTGAAATAGTTTGCTTGGGCATGTTTTCTATCACTGTTGTTTATTTTGTTTCATGGATTAAAGTATTAGATCATAGACTGAACCAGCTTGAAACAGACTGGGCTTAGGAGGAGTTGATGGTCCATATCAAAATAGGCAAAACGTCTCTACATAGACATATATGTCATTTTTAATCGATTTGGATTTGTTAAAAATCTCATAATCCTGTTGAATAAATGCATGTCCAGCACCGTAAATTATCTGTTTCAAGTATTTATTTTTTAAAAAACAACAACCCAGTGCTAGTCTATGTATGTGTGTGTCTTAACCAACTATGGGTTTGTTTTGTTTTGTTTTAAAAAACCACCTCAGATCTAGTTTGAACATTTTACACAGAAGAAAGTCCTCTTGATTTAAATGTTTTCATATAGGACTGTAGTCTGAGAATTATCTATCTGGAAAGCTGCTGAAAACCACAGAAACCAAACTTCTGTTGGAAGATATGACAGGATTATTGCTTCATCATTTCATACGAAACAGACCTACTCCTATGGAGTGATGTAAATGTTGAAGTGCTATAGATACATCCCCAAGAAGAGTTCCCCCAAAATCAGCAGCTATGTTAATCCATATTGATAAAACCAGTCTAGCAATTTTCCCATCCAATAAGTGTAGGTCTTTTGTAAAGCTAATGGGTTTTAACTGCCAATTCAATAGAAGGTCATCCCCGAAATACTTTGCATTATATCAACATGATATACTAATACTGTAAAATCCAGTTTCTCTCCAGCTATTGCGAGCTTTATAGCTAAGATCAAAGTGAACAGAAAACCCTGAGGTGGGTAGCAGATTATGGGTGCTATCTTATTAGTGACATATATGTGCAAAAGTGTGCCTTTCAGGCACATATGCCACCTTTTTCATATGGTACTGGGAGTTATCTTCTAGGCCTTTCAGTTCCATGTAACCCACCCTGCTCCCAGATTTCAAGCCCCAAGAGGAGTAGCTGCTGTTGTTGCTTACTGGTGGGAAGGGAGAGAGAAGGCAATTCAGATGATGAGGACGCACTAGTCTGGGATTCTAGAGAAGAAAAAAGAGGATGCCATCTATCTGTAAGTACACTTTCATTTCCTTCTTCCTCTGAGCCAAGACCAGCTGCTTCTTCATTATCTGGTTTCCCTCCTGCCTCTCTTCTCCATAGAAGCAGCAGGGCTGGAGAGAGAACATGGAACTGTGATGGCAAGATGTCACACTCCTTCCACACACTTCAGATATCAGTAGACAAAGTGAGGAGGGGTCCATTGTCAAAAGGCAACAAAAGGCCCAGTAGCACAAGAGAACAAACCAAATAAACACCGCAGAGGAAAATACAAAGCAAAATAAAGGCAGATGGGGAAATCACTACAAAGCTAATCATATTTGAGAGAATATTCCTTTCCAGCCCTAATAAAGCAATCAAAGAGACCTGAGTTCCACAGACATTCAAGCAAAGAGGCTGTCATAGAGGTGCAGAATCCCCAGTTATACATCACAGTAGTTAGCATCTCTTGCATGGATATATTTTGGATATGGATTTGGGCTCAGCTCTTCCTGAAGAGATGATGAGATGAAAGCAACGTGACAAAAAGGAGTATTCCTTGCTTCAAATTCTCATAGTCTGTTCCAAGGCTGCTTTTGGCTGCTTCACTCACTGGTATGAGTCAGCGACTCACTCGAGCGCTTTAATGGGAAAGCTTGTCATTGCCGTGCCCATGAGGGGAAGGGTATGTTTGCAAGTCTTAAGAGTTGCAAAGTCACAACTGATGACACCTCTTGTCTCCTGCACTACATAGCTCAAGTGAGCAAATCTATTTATTTCAAATTTTCTCCTCATGCCTATACCCACCCACCCACATGGGTGCTGTTGAAACAATCAATTTAAATTACTCTGAATTTTCTTTCTGTAGAAACCTGGTTTTTTTTTTTTTTTTTGCATTTCACAAGATCCAAACAAACTGCTTTTTGATAGAGAATTAAGGACCAAAATTTTTTAATTATGACTAGAATCCTGTTGGTTAGATATGCTTATATATCCCCTCCTCTCCTCTTCAAACCAGTTCATGTGTATTTTTGAGGGACATTGTGGAAGGAGGCATCCAGTACCTCCTTGTGCAACATACCTTACCTTGGGGCTCCTAAGCACAGCTCCATCCCCCAACTTCTGATATCTAATATGCTGGAGTTGTTTTGGAGATAGAACCCTGCAACCTGGATAACTTTTTTAAAGTTTAAACTAAAACCTGGAGTGGATTCACCATCTCACAGACCTCGAAGTCACCAACCACTATTGAGTCTCAAAGGAGCACCATTTTAGAGGCACCTGGTCTCTACCCACATCCACAGGTATCAGTTTCTTGAACCTACACACACAGACCAGTTAAGCTTGATGGTTAAACTCAAGTTTTTGTGTACTTACAGCTGGGATCCAGACTACCTGAAAGTTGGTGTCTTCTCATACAATGTTCAGAGGAGGGTTTGCTCTCTATCCCATTGCCCTCCAAGGCTCATCTCGTGAAGATATGAGAGATAGCCTTCTTGGCGGCTGCTCCTATACTATGGAACTCTCTCCAGAGAGTAGCTCTGTTGGCCTCCTCTCTGCTTTATTTTTGTCAGCAAGAAAATACCTTCCTGTTTAAACAGGCCTTTCCCCTTTAATCTGGTTCTGGCAGATGGATACGCAATAAGGGTGCTCTTTTAATATGTAACATGTGTTTTATGTGTTTTTAATTCTTTTAAAATAAGTGTTGTAAAAGTAATGCATTAATTGGATTTATTTTTAATGCTGTTTTAACCACTCTACCATGTACTGCTTTTGCTACTTTGTCTTAACATGTTTTGTAAAATTCTTTGAGTCCCACTTTGGAAAAAAGTTGGGATAGGAAATAAGTGAATGAAGAGGTGGATGATCTCATCTGCAGGTGAAGGCTTCTCCCATTTCACTTCTTCTTCCATGGATGTGCAACAGAAGGCAGGGGAGATTCTTGGTTCCTCTCCATTGTCCCAGTTAATGATTAGCTGTGGGGAACAGCTGGGCATGTTCTGGCTTTCCTATGGGCTGCCAAGGAAGAGGCCTCATCCTCTAAGGATAAGGTTGTTACTTCCTCCTTGGATTTCGAAGAGCAACCAGAATGCATCTGGGCAAGCTCCTCCAGCCATAGCCTGAATTTTAGAGGCACTATCTAAGGTTCTGAAAAGGTTTGGCTGATAGAGATCAGCACCTTGGATAGCTCCAGAGTTCACAGTGTTTTGCCATCCCACTGACAGAGAAGCTATTAGCTATCACTATTTAGACTATAATGCTCACCAGCCCCTGTCAGGGTAGACAATGACCAAGGGGAATAGGGAGGGTTCAGAACATCTTGGAGGCGTCAAATGTTTTGGTCTAAAATATGTATACAGAAGAGGTTCATGAAATGGTTTGATAGAAAAATCAGAACTCTCTTTCAGTTCTGGAAGGCAGTGATGAGAATGTGAGTGTTATAGCAAGCACTACAAATACTGCAGCCAAGTGGAGAGATGCCTCAGCGTCTCCAGCATGACTTGCAATAGGGACTCTGCTTTTGCCTGCCACCATGAAGATTGTGTCATGTTTTCTATGGAGAAATACACTATCTTTGCAGGATTTTTCCAGGCAGAAAACACATTTCTGTGAGAAATTTATGTGCAGATGAACACTTCCAGAAGCGCAAAGAATCTTGCATCAGCATTATTGCTCCCTAGCAGGGTTTTCTGAGAACCAGGGACCCTCTTCCTTAGTGAAGAAACAAAGAAGAAACTAATGTTCTTTCTACCCCTAGTTGTCATATACAGCTCACAGAGATGAGTCTATGTGTTTTTCCCTAATTCTAAAAATATGGCCCCAAGACCCCCAAAGACTTCCTTTTCCCCAATACTAAGAGGGCTGTTGAATCCATCAGTTCTGTTACTGCATGGTACAGATGAGAGTGAAATCTAAAACAATGGCACTAGTCTGACAAACGGTCTTTTAGCAAAAGAGGCGTTAATGAAGCAATTTGAGCATTTTGTTGCTCAAAACTGTTGTGAGTGCTCAGTCGATAGAGAATATGAAATGTATTTAAAGACATCTTCAAGCATGCAGTCAAATGTGTCTAATCACACATCCTGTCATGAGTGCAGTAGGACTTGTTAAGTATCAAAAGATACTCTTGTTAAGTACCAAAAAAAAAGAAAGATTTTTTTTGTTTTTTATTTCCCTTTGACAGATTCTGATTTCTTCCTGTCTCCTCTTAAGTCTTACCTCATATGTCAGATTCATATTTCCTGCCATTCCCCCTACTCTGTACTGTTCCTCCCCCTACCCCATATTCAACCTATACAAATACATACACACACAAAGAAATTCAATTGTTAATCAGAATGCAACAATTTTCAAGAATATTTTAAGTCGTGCTTCCAACAGGGCAGGCTTATGACAAAATAATTGATTGTTGGATTCTTTTATCGTGCCAAGAACACTGGAAATATTCTGGTGAATTGATTATGGGCTCAGCCTCTCTGTGTGTACAGAAGATTACTTGTGTGTCTGGCAACCAGCCAGCCAAAAGACACCAGGGGTTTGAGATATGCTAATACATTCCTTTTAAAAATTAAGGATTGTATTGATTTGCATTTTTTTGTACGTGGGTGGGTGTGGTGCTGTTCCATATTTTCCTTCTTCTGAGGGAAAAAAAATATCTCACAGCTGACTTCTCAGATGTTGTTATGGAGGGGAACTAGCCCTTATTCAAAAGATTCTAAAAGTGTGTAAATGTTTGCTATTTTTCAGGGTCTGGGTAAATGCATGTATTTAACTCTCTACCAATAACTCTCAGGGGACAGAATCAAACTGAACAACAGAGGATGACAACAACAACAACAACATATTTATATCCCACTTATTCAAGACAGCTAAAAAGAGAGCTTACAGAGGTTAAAACAGATACAGCTTTAAAATTCATACTGTTACTTCCGGTATGGCACCCTTGGAGAGGGCTCCCCAATGTTGCTTTGATATCATTTAATTCAGCCGTTGCTGGACTGGCTCTCAATTACCTCATCCCACGTGTTTGCAGGTTCTCCGGACAAGCACGGACAGAGAGCAGTCGTTAATGGTTTGCATTCCATTCCCCATTGAAGCCAGCAACTCAAACTTCGCCCGCGGCTTTAGGGAACTTCCCGCCACAAACTCCACAATAGCCACACGGCTTTCAGTCAAGTTACTCTTTTATGTTGGGTCATCAACGTCCCAGCCACAGTATTGTCTTCACACGCAAATCCAATCATGCTAAACTTGACCTTTCCAAATCCTTTGTCCAGCACCAAAACCTCTTTTGTTCTCCCCAGGACTGCCATAGCCGAAAGGCACAAACTTCCCTATAAAAACCCTTCACTTTTAACCGGTCTTCGGATCACCTTGGACTGCCATCCCGCCTTGCTGCCGGTTTTCTAAGGGACTCCCCTCAGCTCCCCAGGCTGAGCTTTCTTCCCCAGAACCCCTCTTCTCTCCAGGACTACGAGACAGGTCGTATTGCCTTTCCCAAGAAACCTCCTTTTTTCTTTCCAAGTTAGTTAGTTTATGTCTTGTCTTTCGTGTTTTTGCCTTTAATAAAGAATTGTATATTCTTTGGAAAACCTTGTCTAGCTACTCCCTGACCCGCCGCTGTATACATAGGGTTAAAGATCTCGTTACGTTACCCTGCCTCTTGCTAACCAAGTAGTGTTCAGGCTAATTTCCCCCAAAACTCGGTATTTCAATTGGCAATCTGGGCGTCCCTCACGGGACCCCCCAATTCTCAGGGTAACAATACCACACAAAAATTAAAATATAATGAAACTAGCAATAGTTTTAACCTCTGTAAGCTGCCTTGAATAAGGTGGGATATGAATATGTTGTTGGCAAGATTTTTTCAGAGGAGGTTTGCTGTTGCCTTCCTTTGAGGCTGAGGGAGTGGGACTTGCCCAAGGTTTCCATGGCTGAGTGGGATTTGAACCCTGTTCTCCAGAGTCATAGTTCAGACCACTACACCATGCTGGCTCACTCACCAAACTACAAATCGCAAGATTCCATAGGATGTAGACATGGAACTTAAAGTGGAATCATACTTCTATAATTGTGCAATGTGACTCAAGCATTCATAGATTTGTGCAATAGTTCTTTCACAGAGCTGTATCCTAGTATTGAAAAAATATTCATTTCCTGGCTGGGAAAGGAGTTTGTTGACACCTCTTACATCAAAAAGAACCTACAGGTGTCTAAACTAGTGGAACAGAGGGAAGCTTTATTCCAAATCTAGAGCTTGAAAGTAACCCTACAATGACTAGGGTTGGTTAAGTTACATTTTGATTATAACTTAACAAGTTATAATAACATGACAACAAGGAAGTCTAAGGATGGAAAGACACTGTGTTTTGTTCCATGGCCCAGTGACTTGTAGTATTTATATGTTTAAGTAACTAAAAAAATCATTTTAGTTACTCTTGAGAAACAGGAAAACAATATGTTATTTTTAAAACTATAATTACAAAGGTAACTACTGTTAACTCTGGAGCAATAACTTTTTAAAGAGAACATTTTACGATATTTTTTTTAAAAGAGCATTTTATAAGCCCTCTTAGAAATTTGACAAAAAATTAAAATGCAGATGTTTCCTTGCATGTTATTCACTTTAAGTTCCATTGACCCCACAGTGGAAATCTACAGTTTATTCATGTCACAGCTTGGCCATGGGCAGGAATCTGTTGCAAGTCAGCAACTGTAGTCTGTTGGGCAAGCCAAAAATCAGAATTTAAAAGCAAATCAGAGCCAAAGGACAAATCAGGGCCCAAGGTCAAGGAACAAACCAGAAATCAGTATTAAAGAATAACCAAGGATCCAAGAATGCAGCAGACCTCAGGAAGACAATATTATTCAAGTAATGTTACTTAACTTTACTCAAGTGATTACTCAAGTACTCAGTTGCTTCCCAGCTCCAGGCAGTCTTGGATGATACAAGTCACCTAGACCCATTTCAAACTTTTTCAGAGCAGGATGTTACCCTGTTTACTGGGGGTCCTGGGAGGGACACCTTAATGTGCTCACAATTGACTAAGTTTGGGGAAAATTAGCTCACAGCACAAGTTAGCAATGCGAGAGGCAGGGCAACGCAGTGGAATCTTTTAACCAATGGGTTTTTCCGCACTTTGGAGGGGAAATGGGGCAGTCCGTTACTCACCGGACTGGCATGCTCCCCCGACGATCCACGACAGTCCGGAGCAGCATGCGCCCACGCTACACACTCTCCGGCAACAAAAATGGAGGCTTCCAGTTGGTGGAGGCTCTCCACCAACCGGAGAAGCTCGCCAGCTGGAAGCCCACCCCCGGAAGATCTTCAGACTCGTGCTGGTGCGAGCCTGTAGATCTATACTTTAGCAGAGCGATGGACTGGGGTGCGCCACGCTATTGAAAATCCTCTTTTCATCGGTCTTTCAATAGCACGGGCGACCACCAGTTCTGAGCGTTCTGGAGCAGGCTGAAGTCCAGACAAACAGTAAGTAGTCCGAACCCAGTTTGCCCCCAAATGTGAATGTCCTCACTGGAGGACGCACCGCCCCATTTGAAAAATAAAATGCCGAAAAGGCCAATATCTACGGGGTCAGGCCAAGCCAAGGAACACACCAAATTATAAGAATAATTGAGATTTTATTAAATACAGACACACAGTGTATGCAACACACAATCACACAAGTAACAAAGGAAAATAAAGGTTGGAGTGGTATAGAGGGATTTTTCAGAGGGATAGTTGATTTGGGTGATACAAAACCTGTCTTGAAGCCTGGAAGAATAGAGAGCGATACTGGGGTTCGATGTGGCTCAGCATGTGGAGCTGAGGGGAAGCTCGCCAAGCAAAGTGGCAGCAAGGCGGTCTGGAACTCGGGAGCGATCCAAGGATGGTCTCGGAATCAGGTGTTTTTATAGGGAGTAATGTAACTGCAGGCTATTCCGTACTTGGGGAAAACAATGAGTTTCGGGCGCGAGACAAAGCTTTGGAAAGGTCAAAATTTAGCATGATTGAGTTAAGTCCGAATTGACAAAGAGGTAGCCAGTATGCAAACACAGAGTGCGTGGCAATTGAGTATTCAGCTTGCCAAGTTGCCTGCTCGTGGCAGGGAGTCCTTTGCAAACAGCGTGCATACATAATGAGGGTGTTTGCAGAGAGGTCTCCTAAAGCGGTGATCTGGCTATTTCTGGCCTGCCTGGGTGGAGAATGGAATGTCCAGCAATTAGTGGCCGAGCCTAGTTCTGTGCTTGTCCAGGGGCCTCTCAAACACGTGGAGAGGGATGGTGGAAGAAGGCCAAATTATTGATATCAAAATGACATCTTTATGCTTTCGCAAAGGAGGCCTAACCTTCAGTAACAAGGATATGGAGTTGAGACTGCTATGGTTACTTTAATGGATGATCTTCACCTGAGCACTGACTGCTGGTGCTTTTGGACCTCTTTTGGACCTCTCAGTGGCATTCAATACCATTGACCATGATATCCTTCTAGAACACCTAAGAGATCTGGGAATCAGTGCTTCAGCAGTTGTGGCCATATCTGTAAGGTCAATTCCAGATGGCAGTGCGTGGGGATAGCTGCTCCTCAAAAAAGAAGATGCTACATGGTGTACTACAAGGTGCCATTCTGTCACCAATGCTATTCAACATCTACATGAAACAATTGGGAGAGATCTTCTAGACGCATGGGGCAGTGTGTTATCAGTATGCTGATTAGCATCATACCAATATTAAAGTCACTCCACTGGCTGCCAATCAGTTTCCGGGCAAAGTACAAAGTATTGATTATTACTTTTAAATTCCTACATGGTTTAGGTCAAGGTTACTTACAGGATCACCTCCTCTCATATAATCCACCCTACACACTCAGGTCCTCTGGTGGACGTTTACTTCAATTAGCCAGGGCTAGACCAACAGCAGTTACTCAGAGGACATTTTCTTCAGCTGCTTCTAGAGTGTGGAATGACCACAGTCTAGAAATTCAAAAACTGAATACACTGTCAAAATTTAAAACAGCATTAATGACTAGTCTCCTCCAGCAGGCCTATGAAGATTATTTTAAATTTCAACTATAAATTTTAAATATGTATTGACTATTTTAATTAGGCATTTGTATTATTTGTTATCTTAAACTGATATAATGCATTTCAACGGTCGTTTTTTTAATTGATGTTTTGTTTTTGACTGATATATGTTAAGTGTTAATCTGTGTTGCTGCTTGGCTCAATCCTTGAGGAGAGGTGGGATGATTAATGAATAATAATAACAACAATAATAATAACCTTCTCTGTCTCTCTCTCTCCCCACCCCCAGCCAGCCAGACTTTGCCCATCTCAGCCCTCTTGTTTCCCATGGTTCAGTATTCAAGTGTTGTTGCTGTTTTTGTTGTTTTGTATGGAATCATTCAAATAAAAATATTAAAATTGGAGTGCGTGCATTTACTTATTTCTCCCTTCTCTCCAAATGTGAAGATCCTTGATCAGCAATTTTAAATAAATATTTAATGCACTTTAGTATTTTAAAACTTCAGTTACGGTAAATCTTAGGGGTCTGTGGCAACAAAAGATATTTAAAGAGGGTCCCAGGTAAAAGAAAAGTTAAGAACCACTAGGTTAATCTATTTGTATGGTAGACTCAGTTCAGGATTCAAATGTATTCCTGTGAAAAACTGCTGGCTATACTTCAGTAATTCATTACGTAAGGAGCTGCATATAAACTAAACAGCTCTTTATAGGAGGTGTGGGAAATGTGTGGCCTTCCAGCTGTTAGACTGCAGTTCCTAGCATCCTTAGCTATTGACTGTGCTGGCTGGGAGTGATGAGGAGAGTTGCAATCAGCATCTAAGAGCCACATATTTTTTGCCTCTTCCTTTGCTGTTTATTATCACATTGCATGTCAATTCAAAGCTGACAAAAAATTAGAAGCCATGATTCAACAACCACTTTACTGCAGAAAAGAATCCAGTCATCTTATTGTTGAATTGGAACAGATTGTTGAAATCTGAACCTTAAATGAATTATCCAAGCAGCTACAATTATTCATGAAATAGGTTTAGCAACTGGGATGGCACCTTTAAATTTGGATAAAACACGGAGTGCATTCACCACTCTATTAACATTAGAGCTGCTAATAAAGGCTTACAGATTTTGGTTAATATGACAGTGACCAATGGGTTCAATTTTAATTTTTTTAAATCTTTCGTAAGTATAACACTACAGTTCAAGGCCTCTATGTGAGGTCGATTGACAGTAGGATCAGGAAGAAAGTTTTCTTCACACAATATATAATTCACCGGTATCCTGTGGCAATAGATTTTCTATGAAGTTGAGGAAAGAATATTGTATGAAACAGTGTTGAGGGGAAAAGATTTTAGATTCATAACTCTCTCAGTGGACTATTAAATAGCTTATACACTGACTACTAATAATAACTGCAAACGAAGGTGACTTAAGATGTCCCAGTAAGCATTTCAATTTTTATTCTTCATATTTGACAATGATTTTTGCTGATTAAACTGAGTCCTAGAATACCAGATCTACTGCAGATAAAACTTTAAATCCCTAGCAGAAGGACAGATGAAACAGTTTTATTGTCTGAAGTATACCTGTGAGTTAACTATTGGTGAAGTGATAATAAAGATTTTAATTATTTCCCATCTGTTAGTATTTCAATTAGTTACTCACTCGATGTGGATAGCTTTAGTCCCCATCATTTTCACTCTGTATTCCCTAGCCAAGCAAAGAACAGTGCTTGTTATGATGGACTAAAAGATATATTTTAAAAAAAAAAAAGGGAAGAAGGAAAATGATGCCTATTATCTTAACTGTGGCAGATGTCTCTTTTGTGTTCTCTTCTGTGGGCCAAAAGAAATGTGTTTCTAACATTGTTTTAAACGTAGTCATTTATATTCCCAAATTATAGTCCTAAACTCACTTTACAACAGCTTTCCCCTACATGTTACTCTCTGGATTTTTGGACTGCCATCATTATCAGCCCTAGCCAGCGTGCTCACTGGTCATAGATGATGGGAACCATAGTTCAGATCATTACAGACTGCAATGCTGGGAGTAGTCTGCACTAGGGAATAAAACTCACTGATGTTCATGGATCTACTTTTTAACAAATATGAACAGGATAGTTCTCTTAGGGCCTTTCCGCACTAGACTGTTATAGTGCTATTATTCCACTTTCAACATTCCATGGAATCCTGGGGTTTGCAGTTTAGGGAGGTGCCTTTAGAATTCTCAGCTAGATTGCTCTTTGGCCTCAGTTAACTGCAAACCCCAAGATTCCACAGGATGTTGAAAGTGGAATAATAGCACTATAACAATGCAGTGTGGAAGGGCTCTTAATGTACTGAGTTAAGTTTTATTGACAAGTTGAATGTAGAGGAAGGTCTCACAGGATAATCTGCGCAGGATGTTATCATATCAGAATGTATAATGAAGCATGTTTTAAAGTACCATGAGGCTGGATCAACCTCTATATCCAAAGTTAGTTCCTTAAGGGGAATTTGACACAAGGGCTCTTTCAAGCAAGAAACTTCTCACAGGAATAACTGAGGTGTCATAGGCTGTACTGTCAGCCATGTTGAAGGTTTCACATTTACTGCCATTTTTACAAGGCCTACTCAGTCCTGAATTACCTCTGTTTATAGTTCTGTGTTCTAGGACTGCATCTCCAAAGTCTCCACTAATTATGATGTGCATTAGTGCCTTGCTAGAAGAAGTATCTACTTTTACATCAGCATTTTTCATACTTCCCAGTATCAGGTAGTTCTTCCCACAGGGATGTCTTATTGTGACGACTCTAATCTGTATTACACTGCTAATTTTAGTTAGAAATTCGGTGGAATGTGCAAAGTGGGCATTTGCATGGCCACACATAGCTTGGGAAAACTGAAAAATGAATCATTACTGTGGTTCATTATTTGATTTTCCTGTTGCTCGTGACTCACTTTTCCTCACACTTTTTAATACCTTTTTGAGTGGGAAAATCCATCTAAACGAAGAAAATGACCTAACATTTGGAAAAACAATCCCCTCAAAATGTCCCTCAGGGCATTTCATTTTCCTGAAAATAATAAATAACATTTACTTGTTATGAATTCCTTTTCACAAGGAATGTTGTTGTGCCCTAAAAAGTAATGCCCTAAAGCTAACATTGTTTCTTGTAACATATTACTCCCAAGCAATATTAGCACAAGATCATACAACTCTCCTATGAGGACATGAAAGCCTGGCTCCTATTTGTCAACTTTAACTAGAATCAGCCCATTGAATCAATTGTTGACTGATGAGTAAACACACAGGTAAATTCTATTGAACCAGTTAATACACTCTGGTGGTGACTAACAATGTGATTGCATTACCTGTGTGGTGGAGAAGAGAGCCTTGTGTCACTCCAACACCTTGAAAAAGTTTGAGAAAGATAAAACCAGGGCTAAATCCTTTGTTAAACCTTCCTTTGTCAACCTTCTGTTTGAAGGTTGGCCAGAATTCCCCATTTCAGTGTAATATTGTGGCAAAAGAATGTATACAATGGAAGTTTTTGACCTGTGCTTTTTACTATGCCATTAGTTCCTCTTTTCTGTGGAAGGTTCTTCTAGTATTTGTTTTTACTTGTTAGTTACATTTGTTTCCCACCTTTCTTCCAATGAGCTCTGGCTCTGGCTCCTCCGCCTTTTATCATCACAACAATCCTGCAAGGTAGGTCAGGCTGAGTAAGGATAAACAACCTAAGCGTATCCAGTGAGTTTCATGACTCACTGGGGACTTGGACCTGAATCTCTGAAGAGTCAATTAAACATTCTAAACCATTTCATCATACTAGCTCTCATTGGTATGCACTAGAGAGGCTCAGGAGTTTTGGTCTCTCTTGTTAAATATCCTAATGTATACATCAGTTGCAGTAAAAATGCCAATACAGTATCATGTTCACTCCCAGGTTAATATAATTCAGCAGCAGTAAACCAGAGAAAGAGAAAGAGAGAGCAAGCTGTAACCTTATTTCAAGCAAACTGTCATTCTTATTTTATATTTTTTTTTTTTGATATTTCATGTGCCTTTGAAACTATAGAAGCAAGTTCTTCAGGAAGGAGGATACAAAGCAAAGCGAAAAAAGAAATACTCTATAATCTTATTCAGTTCTACAGAGAGCAATCCAGGCAGACGTGAAGAGCCTCAGGTGACGTGACTTTAGGCCAATTGTTCCACTTATCAAAACCAGATAACATAAGCCCTAAACAAATCCAGCTGTTCAGTTTGGTTTTGACCTCTTATTGAGCTATTGTCAGTTGTCACTTTGACTTACATTCATATATTAGGTAGGCTAACAATTATTGCTTTGTAGCTATAGACTTTTATTGTTTAAATCCCCCCTCTCTTTCTTAGCAGCATTTTTTTTCTTGTTGTAACACTGCACTTTTCTAGTTATTTAGCAAGTGCAAAAACTCTATACATAAAAGAACAAGGGTAGATAACATAGTACCATTACTCAGTTGCTTAAATTATTTAGACATCTTTAAATGGTGGATAGACTATTTACTTAGTAACATTTGTCCTGATTATTTCTCTAAGAAAACTCACACCACACCTTGCACATAATTCCCAGTCTGTCTCTTAGTCAAATAGTTGTCATGGAAATATCTACTAGGCCTAAACAGTGGATTTCTGTCATATTCCTTCAGATATGACCTCAAGATGTTTAATCCACCAAGCCAAATACAACTTATTAACCAAGTGCTGGAGACTGCTAAGGACTTGCTAAATCTCCTGTTTTCAATATTTCAAGGACAATAGAAAACTTGAGGGACAGGAGAATTGGTTTGTGCAATGCCTAATCAGTCATGATACATGAAAGTTGAGCAGCAATTGTCAGAAGGCTGTAGCATAGATGCCTGAATGTGGGTGCTGATGTTTTTTTCTCCACAAATATCTAAGACAATTTTATTACTAATGGAACAACAATAAATACAAAATCTTGGCACTGTTTACAGCTCTGTCTCCTGCTACAGACTTATCCAGTGGTAGCAACAAAATTTTAGAAAACTTCTGTCTAGGATTTCCCACAGTTCCTTTGCATATGCAGTGTGGCATCAGTTGTCACAGGAAGTTAAAATGGAGGGGGGGCCTCTTCCTTCCAATTAGCTTATGCATATTAAAAGGTATAAGAAACTGCCTTCTACTGAAGGAAATCATGTACAGTACCATCTGCTTTGACTGTATAGGCTCTGAGTGTTCTGTAGATTTCATACCAGTAGTCTTTCATTGGAGATTGCCAGAGATTCAAGTCAGGAATTTAAATATTTAAAATACAATCGGCCTTCTGCATTTGAAGGTTTAACTTCCCCAGATTTGATTATCTGCAAGTTTCTCCACATCCTGCCCATCCACTGTCAGGTGTTTAGTTTTGGTTTGGTTTTTTCCCAGGGAACCATCCCTCTCAGCAGCTCCAGACAGGCTACACAACCCTTTAAAAACCTACCTCTGATCCTCTTCCACTAGCTGCCTCCTAGCCAGCTAAGGATGGCTGGCATTCCTATTTCTCAGCAACATGAACCCTCTCCTGATGCCACCCACACCAAGGAAGGAGATGGGCAAGAGAGAGGAAGTACAGGGCCATCGTGCCAACCCACCCCTTTTCTCTCTCCTTTCCCTGACCTGGTTTGGACCATGGGTGCCTGTTCTCCCCACCACACCTTGCCTCCCCCTTTGATATTTCTGGCTTTTCCAGACAAACACAAACTGATATTTCTGGTTTTTCCACTTTTACAGGGGTCCTGTGCCCCTAACCCTAGTGAATGTGAAAGGATGTCGTTCAAATATCTGAATATATTATTTTTATATTATTTCTAGAGTGGACTTCAGTGAACAAAGTCCAATCAGAATGATTTTGGTCGATGAGGTGACCAAATATTTGTGACTCAAAACATTTGGTATCATTTCAAAAATAGTCTCACAAATTATAGTCCCTAATTGATTGCTGGTGCTTCTGTCCATCCAAAACAACATACAGGATCAAAACTTCCTGAACTGAATGTTCTTTGCAGTCCATCTGATGATAGAGTACTAGCAGAAGTCTTCAAGTGGAAGACTTACAATTCAGAAGCAGAAGTCTTACAATTGAGTGCTAATCTGAAGAGCAATGTAGGACCATATGTTAGAAGATGCTAGTGTACCCTGAAAGAACTTTCTGGGAAGTTTCAAAATAAGACTGTTTCTTGGACATATTGGTCCCCTTCTTTACATATGTTAATTGAAGCATTCCAGAAAGAAAACCTCCTGGTGCCATTTGTTTAAAGTAGGATTCAGTTGCCAACCCAGTTGATTTCTGTACATGGATTATATAGTGCTTAATGAGAATATTGCCTACAGTGGCAATAAAAAAAGTCAAGCCATCATACATAAGCCAGGTGAATGTGCTCAAATACATATATAACCTACAGAGTGTTATAAACAGATATTTGAGTTTAAATGTCAGGTGCTGTCTGCATTTGTAGCTAGCACTGTATTTTAATTGTAATTGCACTGTAGCAATCCCATGACATAGTTGTTTTGGCTGTCTGGACTATAAAATTCTTTTCCTCACATTTACTGTTTATACAAGAGAACACGTCAATTCAGAAACCACATTTATGTTGGGAAATGATGAACAGTGAATCAAAACTCATTTTCTAGAAAAGTTTGTGCTTTTTCTACGTCCAAGAAAGACTCATTTAAGGTATGGCTATGAAATAAAATAGAAAGCCACCAGCTTAGTTAAATTGGTGGCCTGAAGGCAAACCTACATGGTGGCTGAAGTTTTTATTCCTTGCATTCATCAGGCTAAGCAAAACCCACACCAGAAGCCGGATGTCTGAGTTGGATTTTTGGAAGTGCTACAATGCCATCTACTGTCCATTCCGTGTGAAGGTATACTATTTGTTAATGAACTCACCAAACCTGATAGCACCTTGCTAGGAGTAAAGAAGAACTATGGATGTTTATCCCACCACAAAATGACATCTTTTTTCCAACATAGTGTACTGAGCAACTTAAATGCTGATGTCTATAATGCAGGGTATATTTTGTATATTGCTTGTCATAATCCCCAAACTTCATTTACAGGGGAAAAAACCTATGTCCTGCACATGTTTCAAAGTGAATCTGCACAAATGCTCATAGCTGGACCCTCTACCAGTCCAAGACTCATGTATCTCTTATCTAAAATTCATCAACCAGGTATTTCTGGGCATCACAGTATTTGTGACACAGTTGAAACTGTGTTTGCTGCAAAATAAGAGTACAAACAACTGACAATCTCATTCTCACTGCGTTTCTCAGAATCCCACTGGCACCCTCACACTTTCCCAGCTCTGCATCCAATGGTGAGATGCATTTTCCTGACTGAAGTAGTTTTCAAGAACAGGTGTTTTTAATCCTGGACATGTTTCAAAAGTATACATTTTCTCCTTCAAATTCCATTGCAAACTTAAAAGTCCAGAGATTCCTAGGCAAGATGTAACCTTTCCTGTTACCAGTTAGGAAGTGTGAAGTGGCTATTTCCATATGGAAACACAAATCTGTGCTTGGAAAAAAAAACTTTTTTAAACTATAATTCTCAAAATCCTTCAGAATCTCCCATTCTCAGACTTGCACCACTTCTGCATGACAATGCTCTCCCATGTTGTCCCGTCACAATCCTGGCAGCACCTTTGCCAGAAAGGGAGCATGACAGAAAAACTCCCCTCTGCACCCAACCAGCTCGCTGTGGAAGGGAGTGTAAGTGACATGTGCCTGCCTTCCACAGCATAGCCAGGCTCTTTCCCTTGCTGCGCTGGAGAAGGAAGTGCCTCCATCACACTTACTGCCCTCCTGCATGGCAGGTAAGCATGGGAGTGTTGTGTGATCACAGGTGCTTAATGGATTTAATCCTGCAGTCATGATGCATGGGGATGGGATGCCAGTGGGACCACAATGACATCATGCAAAAGCATGACCTGCAGACCACTGCCATCCCGTCCCCACAGCAGGACTGCTACTCCATGCAGAAATGGCCTTGGAATTTAAAAAGAAGTTTCCCAAGGTTTCGTGCATATGCAATGGATTCACCTCCCCATCCTTATTTCACAATGGGGCTGCGGCTTTACACATATACACACCATGGATGCAAGGTGCTCAGGAAATGCCCACTCTTCCACTTTGACCCCTGTTGTCATGTTCCAAACTGAAGAAACATATCTTAGGTTAAGCAAAAGCAAAGAGAAAGGTTTTATCAGGCATTCCTAGTCACTGGTGAAATATCCTTTTCTTACTGGGGACAAAGGCTAATCATTCCAGTCCCCGTGGTGAAATGCACTGTCAACATTCATGTTTCTTTTGCTCCTTTCCCTCAGTCCTAGTCCAAAGATCCAAAGGATTGAGAACCTTTTCTCAAAATGATGGCACCATTCCTAATTGAGAATATTGGCACTTTAAAAGTGGAGAGCGCTAAGGGTTATGTGTGGGACAGTAGGGGCAATGGAGGGAAGGAGGGAAATACTGTACCATCTTCCTACCCAAGAGAGGGGAAAAAATAAAATAATGGAAGCTGATTTCAGGAAACAAAGCAAAAACAAAAAAACCCAACTCAGTTATTAAACTGGGATATATAATGCCAAGGCAACAAATATACAACTATTAAACTGGGGTATTTAATATCAAATAATTTAATAACTCAACAGATGCCTGGGAAATATGTAACATCATGTGTAGCCTCAACAGTTTGAAACAAGGAGCTTAATCTATCTCTGAAATAAATAATACATGAATCCAAGACACCAAATATGTTTGTCCATAAATTGGTCTTATTTAGTGGAATAGTAGCAGTAATAATAATAATTGTAATCATGTCACAATCACATTTGCTATCATACAGATATGAACAATAGAATAAAATAAAGTAGGACACTGCCTGTCAGTCAAATCTGTTTTTCTGTGTCATCTTCTCTCCAGTGAGATATGCAGATATGCCCATGGGAAAAATGCTACATTATCACATGCTCTGTTATTCAAAATAAGATGCCTGCCCCCAATTACTTCTTTCTAGGAATGCCTCAGGAACAGTGCCATATCATTAAATAGCATCATTCCCACAAGGCATTTGCAAGGGTGCATAACAGTGTGGAGTAGCACCTTAACTTTGATCTAAATGTTTTATTAAGAGAGCGGGAGGAAAATATTGGGTCCAAATTGTTAGAAGTGCCCACAGTCATAGAAACATTTATCTATTCCTAAACATTTCCTACATTCTTTCTTTTGATTTCACAGAAGGCAGGACGGTCTGTTAAACATGGAGAGGCAATCCCTCTCATCTCTAAGTAATCTACACAGTCTCAATCCTAAGTAACAGACCAATCTGCAAACTACTCCATACCAAAAGGAATAACAAATTGCCACAGCACTTTTAATTATTGGGCACTGCCATTTTCTTTTCATTTACAAAGATTGCACATTTGGGAATAGCTTGTATCATCAGATCAATGGCGCTGCCATGGATATCTGCCTAGCATAGAAATACAACCAGCTATACAATGGTCCCACGGCTCCAGGCCAATGGTTCTTTATAATTTTCTTCCTGAGGACTACTAACTTGAATTCTGGCTCAGACCCTTTTCACACCTTACCTGGTGCCACTGGCATCACACGGGGATCACACAAAAAGCCTTGTCTGGGAGGCGCTCACGTCCCCTCTGCTTCCCCTCCATACCAGCTCCATGCTGGGCAGAAGGAAGCATAAGCGTTCCGCCCCTTCCTTCCGCAGCACAGCCAGGCACTTTCCCAGGCTGCATTGGGGGAGGAAGCACAATGGCCGTGCATCCGGAAACTCCGCATGCAAGGTAAGTGCGTGTGGGGCACAGGAGCGACATGCAATCGCGTGTCATTTTCAGCAATGAGCCAAAAATGATATAATGCGTGATCACCCCCTAATGACCTCGGGAGCATTGCACGACTGTGAGGACGTCATGTGGAATGATCCTCACAATCGCACAATGCTCCCGAGGCCATTTCACAACAGGACTGGCATGCGCAAAGGACCTCAGAGTGAGGATACATCACTGCTATGATCCTTGTTCAATACCAGCATTGCTTATAATCAGCTCAGGGCAACTCCAAAAAAGAGCCTTGGTAAAATTCAGAGTCAATTTGTTGCCACACAGTGGCATATGTACTATCCATCCCTCCTTGAGGCCACTTCCACAAGATGCTGCTATACCACCATAGCAATGGGTTGTTTCCAGGTCAGGAATAGTGCTACTGCATGACATCATTGCTATCTGGCTGCTATCCTGTCCCCAAGCATTGCAAAACCACCATATTCCATTTTCAGAAAAAAATCTATTAAGTACCTCCTATAGCTTCAATCCCATCAGCCAGCTCAGTGCAATATTGTTATAGTGCTTGAAAACACTTCCAGTCATCAGAAATCCAGCAGTGGGTGGGCTGTGGGCATGCCCAGCTTATCCCTCCTTCAGTGACTCCGATGGTATGTTAACTTTGAAATCTATCACCTGTCCATGTTTATTTGAAAGTTCTCCTTTGAGTTAAAACTTTACGTTTTTAGGCATTGTGGCATGAAAATGCAGTAGTGTACTGCCATGTTTAGTACAGTTTCCAAAGTGGGGGGGGGCAACCAATCAGGGCTAGTGGGGAGGGGTGAAGGCAGGGACAAGGAGTGACCAAGTACATTGTGATGCAAAAGAAACACCGGTAGTAATGCCGCTACTCATCCACTGAAGGCAGAAGGGTGTTGAAACCAATGTTCCTGACCTGATGGCATTGTGCAAATTGCAATGCCACAATTGTAATGGTATATTGCATTAAGGACCTCTAGTGAGGAAATGGCCTGAGTTATATATATGCCACATTCATAATCTGAAGCTCTCATGAGGAGACTGTTCATAAATTCTACCAGGATATCCAAAATTACCATCTCAGAATAAATTTAGTATTAGGCATGTTTTTTGGATACCACAGCACAGCTACTTAATGAGTGTAAAACATACATGCTTCTAGTTACCAACAAGATGATAGCATAACAACCTCACAGTGCTGCTGCATTTCTTTTGTTTCTTTGGACAGCAATTCCCACTTGAAGGACTCATGGTATTAAAACTATAATTCTTTCTCAAGAAAATAAAGAAATAGATTGACAAGGCCTGACTGATACAGATTATCTAATAGAGCTGAGAAAATGAGAGATCATGATTTACAGCTCCTGTGAACACAAGACACACACCATAATGTCATATATGCCACAATCACACTATGGACAGCCAATCTCTTCTGACTTCTGAAAATACACAGATTCAAGCCTGGTTAGTACCTGAATGGGTCCAACAGAGAATATTGGGGATCTTCAGGTGAGGCTTGGAAAGATTCCTAGCTGAAACCTGGATAGCTGCCATTAGTCGGAAGTTAACAATAGTGGGCAAGAGGGGCCAATGGTTTTGATTCTATAAAAGACATTTCCTATATTCTTCCTGTTAATGATATCCCTAGACAACAAGGAAGACAATATTCTCTTATGTAACTCACCCCAAGCTTTATGAGGTGCAGAGGAAGCCTTTTTCTCAGTCCCACAACTTTTAGAAGTCCATTTGCTGTGGATCTAAGAGACAGCCTTCTCAGTGATCACTCCCAGATTATGGACCTCCTTTCCAAAGAAGGCAAGCCTTGCTTCCTCCCTGTTGTCCTTTCATCAGCGGGCAAAGGACCTGTCCATTCAGATAGGGCTTCATCACCTGAGTCATGGTTATAGGTTTTTTAAATGGATGTGTTGGACTTTTTAAGCTATTACTGCTTATTTATTATTATGGAGTTCCCAGATGATTGAAACAGGTGTTTTAATTGTATAATTAATTTACTTTTATTTTAATATGTGCAAGATAAGTTATCATGTGCCAAATGAACCTGTTAAAATTATGGTGGAATCCTGCATCTAAAGCAAATATTTGTTTATTTATTTCCTACACCTTTCTCCTTGGATGAAGAAAATATTTCTCTCTCTCTCTCTGTCTTATATATGCCTAATATGGTACATATATTCTCACATGTAAATTTCTACCAACCCAGAAACTTATTTCTATAGTAAAGTAGTAGTGGGGGTAGCTCCTTTCAAAAAGATTTATAGCTTTTTGATGCCTGACAGGAATGATGGATACCTCTCAGAAATGATTGATGCATCTCCACCCAGACGTGTCTCCTGCTAGAGCGGATATTTGGAATGGGTCGTGTAACTCCTCTCAGGACTCACCCCGCCACCTCCAACCAATATGAACTAGTTTTGGAGCCCTCGGATCCAATCCAAACTAGCCAATTGGGGTGGATTGCCAATTTTTGGCCATGTGACTCTAAGAAGTTCAGGGTGGTTGTAAATTCCTCAGAGGGGTCACATGTCTCACATGTGACCCCTCTAAGGAATTTACAACCACCCCGAACTCCTTAGAGCCACATCGGCCAAAATGATCGATCAAAAGAGAGCCTGAAGAGAAATTCTGGAAAGAGAAGCAGCCAATTTTACATGCCCAGTTACATTCTTCAGAGACAACATTTTTTCCCCACTCCCAGGGAAATAAAACCCAGAATCCAGATTTCACTCTCGCCAAGATATAACAGTCCTGAGGTGTTTTGTATCCCTGTTACACCATTGAATATAGAGCCTAGAAAGGAATTTCTATATAAAGACCCTGAAAATGCACACCCAGCAACTTGGAATAAGAATTCTATCAACCAGACTCAGATATAACATGTGATTGCAATTGTGATTTAAAAAGAACTCTATAGAAGATAGAGGATATAAGCACTACAGAACCCAGAGGCATCTTTGCAGCAGACGTTGTGCTGGTGCAGGACCTTTGAAATCAGCCACTGAGATTGAAGGGCAATGGAAGAGGAGTTCCTGACCCAACCCTATTTAGTCTTGAGGGTGTGTGAGGAAGATGCTTAGTATAAAAGTATGGGAACTGATTCAAGCTACCCAAGCTTATTTGTAAGAGTTTTATTTTCTAAAAATGTTGGTGAGTGGGATATCAGTTGAGGGAAGAGAAAAGTATG
Organism: Ctenosaura bakeri; assembly: GCA_948474755.1. Classification (NCBI taxonomy): domain Eukaryota; kingdom Metazoa; phylum Chordata; class Lepidosauria; order Squamata; family Iguanidae; genus Ctenosaura; species Ctenosaura bakeri. Next base: position 72,783 of record CAOLHI010004570.1, read on the forward strand.
TGAAGTAAATTCTTTTTCTAGAAAGTGTTTCTTAATCTTTTGTGGTGGGTGACACAAGAAAAGAATGTACGTGATGATGGCACTGGGAAACAACCTGGCAAGAGTTCACAGACTGTAAATTTTCCTCACATTTCATGTGTTTCTCCCACTCTTGAGAAATAGATATGGCTCTAGTATTTCTACCAATAAATCATTGTTTGTTTTACTCTTGTGTGTTCATACATTAGTTGGGAAAATGGCAGCACATGAAAAACTCCTGAAGAATATATATTATTTGCCTGGGGAAATTGAAAGCTTTGGGGATGTGAACTCCCTACTTCAGGAAGCCAAAAAACAGTAAAAAGCTTAGGATAGGGGATGTTACACAGTGAGTTTCTGGTCAAGACACAGATCATCCAGAATTCATTTTAAAAGAAACAAGACCATTATATCTTAAGTGGATTTTCAATGGCAGGCTGAACTAGCTGATATGAACAATTTTCTAAGTGTAACAAGGGATATAAGTGCATTTTAACAGTAATAGATATTCTGTCTAAATATACTTGGGCTTTGACTTTCAAGGACAAAACCAGCAGAGAAGTGTTCAGTGCATTTAACATTATTTTCATGCAAGATGGAAGAAAACCTGACAAATTGCAAAAGGATCATGACTGGGAGTTTACAAAGTTCTAAGTAGGTTATTAAAAATCAGAATTAATAGATGTAATAGATGCATACAATTAAGATGTCATAGAATTAAAAGACTATATTACCTGCCTTCTTCTTTCCTTTTTTTTATTGTAGAAAGATTACTGTATGTTAGGTGGTGTGTTGTATTGTATGTTGTACCATATGGTATTTTGTATGCTATGTACTATGATTTGAGTAATGGATTTATTATTTTTTCATGTTACTTGCTTTTCAAGAGATAGATGAATTTGATAAAGATTTATTTTCACTATAAAAAAGAAGGAAAAAAGCATGAAGTTCATCATTTTGTAATGAAGCCAAAGCAGGGGTGGTGGAACAATTTAATAGAACTTTAGAAACAAAAATGTGGAGATATTTCACAGCTAATAATACCTTTATCTATACTGATGTACTTCCACTGTAAAAAGTTATTATCAGAGTTTTCATTGAACTATCAAAGCAAGGCCAGCAGATATGAATGATTCCAAGGCCCTTTTCACACAACATTTTCAATGTGAAAGGGCCCCTCGAGCGTCGCGCACATGTGAGGAGCGGTCTACACGACACACTCACATTAGCACGGCACTCCAGGACCTGGCAGGGACCACTCACACACTTTTTCATTTTTGGCTTTAAGCCAAAAATGGTGCACAGTCACGCATCACTCAGGGGCCCCGCGTGCACTTACCTTGTGTGCGGAGCCTTGGGGGCCGGGCTGGTCATGCTTCCTGTCCGGTGCAGCCTGGAAAGCCCTGCACCCCAGCACTGTGAAAAGGTAAGGTGCGAAAAGGGTCCAACACTCTGGTAATGGTGAACCTCACGCTGACCACAGTAGAATAGAGTGGGACTACTACTTCATTTGATCTGAACTCTATGTTCCTGTTGATGCAGTTTCAAATTTCATTGGCTTTTTTGGCTGCTGCACAACACTGTATACTCATGCTTAGCCTATGATCTATTAAGCTGACCTAGATCTTTTTCACATGTATTGCTTTCAAGCCAACTGTTACCCACCCTATAATTGTGCATTTCATTTTCCCTGCCTAGATTAGTACCTTACATTCGTGTTTGGTTGAATATAGATTGATTCCATTGCATAATCAAAATTCCTGACCAGATTTCTCAGTCATTTAGATGCTTTTGCTTACACCCAGGTGAAAGTAGAAGCCACCATAGACCTTGCTCAGCACTAAGTAATTAGCAGTTCAGTAAACTGGGCAACCGTGCATGAAGTTGATGGAGGTGGGGCTACGTGTACAGCCCCCTCATTCTCATATATGTTATTGTATTCAGTTTAGATATTTCAAGGAATTGAGATGGCACATATTCCTTTGTGGTTAGCATAGAACAGAAACCATTCAAGTGATTGGTCAGTTTCACTCAGTTAAGCAGATTCTTTGCTCTGCAGTGTATGCATTAAATTATGAGGGTGCTGGAAAATAATCTGATACTGTACTGATGAAAATGTAAACAAGACTGATTAATTTCAATTAGAGGTTTTTTTAGCTTCTTACTTAAAGGTAACTAGACTTGAAGTTCACAAAACCATTGCAATTCATGAATAATGCAATCAATAGATTTGCTCTTTTCTTCCTACACTTACAGCCCAAGGCTTAGTTTAGTAGTTTTGGGTGTCAACCATCATACTATGATTCTCACATTGTTTTATTGGTTTAGAGTGAATCTATCAGTAAAACGAAGAGAAAACAGGAAATTAAACATACAATATTCTCATCACAAATACTTTACACATCCAGAGAACCAATTGTTTTCTGATTGTTTTCCAGCCTCATCCATCTACTAATGGTCATTTCATACTATTTTTTTTTTCTTGCAAGGGATGTGAATATTCTTGAAAATTTCAGGATGTTGCTGTAGGTTTGATATTCTCTGCCTTCCCAGAGCACGGGAAGAAATAAGATATTTCTTGTTGGAATATAGAAATTCTAACATGATTAACCAACACTATCAAATGCAAAACAGCTAGCAGAAACTTTCAGGATTCTCTGCATCCATCAATGTCCTTTTCCTTTTTATCCCATGGCCCTTCACAATTTCAACCCTGAAGTTTGAAAAAAAAAAGGCAGAATTTTCTGTTACCACCCCTTACACACCTCATCCTATGAGACAGCAAAATTGGCAAGAAATACAATTTCATATAAAAACTGGACACTTACGGCTGGAACACATGCAGTAAGTGGGATACTGTCTATAAGCCTGGGCAAGGTCAAGATGGCATCAGCATGGTCAGGTCATAAGTTCAAGAGGATTAGGCAGGAAAGCTCATCATATTGGGTTTCCAATAATCCTTTCAATAATACAGGCAACCAAGACAATAGTAAACAAAACTGCCCTGGTACAGCAGGCAAGCACCCTTGCTGTGCGCATTTCCTATAGAGACTTTCCACATTCACTTTACCCAGCCAAAACATTATGAGGCTGTCAGGACTTTCTTCAATGTTTTGTCAACTGAAGTAAGATAATCAATCTGTTCCAGACTGCTTTTGTTCACTCTGTCAGAAAGCAATTAATACATACAGGATAGGAAATATTATAACCCCAACTACAGCTCAGCTAATTTTCTAGCACTTTGAGTATTATGCTGCACTCCAGACTCCCATTACTCTGTGCTGCCTTCAAACCCTTGTTTGAGCCACTCTTCTTTGATCTTCTGCTTCAGGACCAATAAATATCACCCCCTTCCACCCAAAATCTCTATCCAACCTTTCCCACTTTTTCCTTCAATAGCCTTATATGGTTCATGAGATTGCTTGATTTCTTGTGCATGTATCTATTAAATTCCAGAAAAACACCCTATTTAAACCTTTAACTGGAGTCCTACAGTTAGTACTGGTATACACAAGTGAAAAGATCTTGCAGTTACCCCCCTCACAGGCCTCCTCTGAGAAGTAATTCCCCCAATTTTTGAAGGAGATGCTAGCAATGCTAGTGGTCCCCCACCTTTTGGGGCAACATTTCAGAATAGCACTATTATTTAAAAATGGTAAGTTGATTAAATGTCCATATTCACCATGCCCATTTTGAATGAGAAATGCTAAATTTTGCATGCCAAACTCCTTATTCAAAATTATACCAGATATTGCAGACCTGCACACAGATCACCTATCAGAAGCTGCCAAATGTTAAGTACTACTTCAAAAAACCATGGTTGGCATTCAGTATTCTATTAGTGGATTTGCAGCCTAGTGTGACAGATCCATAACTGCTCTGCATGCAGCAAAGCTATGTAACTGGGCCCACTGCAGTCCACCCTAACAGCCATCAGCCAGATCAGATAAAGGCAGTCTACTCAGCTGCTGATCAGGGGCACAAAGTAGATAACATTTCCAGCACCCCTCTGTCGGTGAGCTCAGTTGTATAAGAGTCTTGCTTCTGATTGCTGCAGCCTAAAAAACTTAACAGAAGGGAGTTGAAAATACCCTGATTAGCAATTGAGTAGACCTCTTTTGGGAAATACAACAGCTGGCTGTTATGGTAGACTGGTGGGGTGGGGTGGATAGGGCCTGAAGACACTACCTAGTTATGTATACGTAACTAAGTAACTGATGTAGAATATCACCACACATTTATATGCATTTTAAAACTGTCACCTGGACATCTCACTTCTTTGGAATCTTCTCAGGAGCTTCTCAATGAAGAGCTTGTCAGACAAGCTTCTTTAAAACATAGCTTTTCTTCCACTTGAAATATTCCTTTGCTGCACAAGGCTCCATGAAGTCTGTGTTGTGTGTGTTTTGTACATTCAAGGGGACATTCTATGTCTGCAATGAAACATGTGGTATTCCTTGGCTGCTGCATTGGTGTTCCTTGGCTGAAAAGTCAATGCTTCTTGAAGATGAAAAGTTTGAAAAACATTTCTGTATTAGCTGTCTGAAGCCTCAATCATATTGTCAATCTGCCTAAACTTCTTGTAAAACTTCCTATTTGCTTCCGGTTGTTTAAAAAGACTTCACTTGGACCTAAAATGACACAAGTCTCTGTAAAGGCATGGTGAAAAAATTCCCATACCCCCTAGAGGGCATTTGGGGATAAAAGTGGGTGAAATTACAAGAAAGCTGCAAAAATGGCCCTGGTTGGCTGTATATAGCCTGAAATCTACACTGCACTAACTTTTGACCTAAAGAAAACTGCCTACTGAAGAAATCAGAGGCATGTATTCAAGGAATAGCAATGTATTTCACTTCAATATGCTAAATAAAAAATCATGTGCTGGAAAACCAGTTATATCAATTGATGGTGTGTGTGTGTGTGTGTGTGTGATGGAGAAAGAGAGAGAGATGGTAATTTGGCTTATCCTCATGTGTTAAATGAAATCATTAAAAAAACCCTCCTTGCTTCAAGATGTCAGCATACACACACACACACACACACATCGTTTGGTGTTTGAAAAAAATTGTGCATTTTCGAGACTTGTATGTGTATGTTTGTCAAAATTTAACTTGTGGAATCTGAGGAATCAGACACAGAGGAGTCAGATTGCCAGGAGTTTCTGGCTCCAGATAATGGCAGCCTTTCCAAATCTGAGGAGGTTCTGAGGGGCTTTCTCTTTAGCAGGTCTTTGCAGATACCGATAACCCACCCCTTCTTCTGGATATTGTGATAAGGAGAGGTTTAGTAGATCCTAGTGCCAGTTAAATAAGAGATGCTAACTCATTAAATACTTGTTGTCCAGAGACAGCTGCTGATAAATCTCACAATAGCTCCCTGAAGTCTTTGTTGTTTGCAACTATTTTATATTGGCGATTAGTACTGCTCTCAGAATTTGTGGGTCTTGACAGTTGGACTGTGTACAGCTGAGGACTCTGTGTCCTACATCTTACTCCTCATTGGTTTCATTTATTTGGATTTCTGACTTGGTGTAATGACTACTGGATCAGCTGATGACCTTGTTCCTATGCTTCTTGTGGGTAACTGACTTGGACTGAATTGATTATCCTATGGCTTTTTGGCTCACAACCACTCGCTGACTGTAGCACAGGGCAGTGTTGTAAAAAAACTATGCAAAATTGGGGGGAAAAAACAGTGTTCACTGTTGTTTTCTTGCATGGACTAGCAAAACCGATAGCATCTGATGACGTCCTTCTGCCACTAGTTTTGTACAAAGCCAAGGATTTTGTTCAAAGTATATGTGCACAAATATATAAATATGCAGCCCCACCAACCATCTCCACCCATCCATTTGCTGTCTTGATTTCATGCTGGAGGAATGCTGAGAAGGTTGGAGGAGAATCCTTGAAATGCTGTCCCACCACACTAAGATGGTTAGTCTCACCAAGCATCTCACCATCATAAAATTTCTTTACTAGTCCAGTGTGCTGAAATAAATTGGTCAGTTTTTAAAATGTCACAAGGCTTCTTCTTTGTTCTAATACGGGTATATGTGTTGCTTGTTGTTTTTGAAAAGCTTATGTCACTATAGCAGGGAAACAACAATAATTCCAACAGAAAGCTGCTAATCTAATAGCAGCACCAGCAAACATAAAAGCACCTTTTCTCCACAATGAGATCAAATTGTATTGTGGGGGGAGGTGTACAGATTTACAAATAATCTCTTTCTCAGTGTCGTACCTATTTTCATGCTAAGCAAAATTCCCCTTACTTCTTAGCCTTTAGTCCTCTCCATATGTTTTTTTTTTTTGGCAAAGTATTTTTCAATGCATTTCCAAAGACTGATCTCTCTCTCTCTCTCTCTCTTTTAACAGTGTTTCTAATCTTTTAAATCAAACATAAAGTGAAGAAAAGCAGCAAGGGTCAAGGTTTTGATATCGCTTCTGGTGGAAATACATCTTGTTTTTGGGTAAAACTCTGTGAAATCAGCTGTCAGTATTTCCCTCAGCTCTAGACGCTACATTGCAAGACCGTGAAGAGAAATGGAGAGGTAGCTGATGGTTTTCTTCGATTCCAATGCACTCTTAATCATATTCACAATATAGTACTTTTTCATCACGGCAGGAGATGACAGAATTTTGTGCCAATTCTGGGAAATGCTTTCTGATAGTCCCTTCTATGAATTATGAATGTTTCTGAAAGGACCAAAGTAAATGGAATAGGCTTGTTTTCCCTAGTGCCAACTGTTAGTTGGCAGTTACATACTTTGATCCTTTCAGATCTGGTGTTATTAGCTTTTAAGTATAAAATAGACACCTCAAAGAATGCAAATCTGCTTCAGATTATAATGGCCAAAGCTCATTATTATTTGTACATTTACTTTCCAGATTATTTCACAGTTTATGGAGAAAGAGTGCTCTTAAGTTCATTTTGCTGGTTATATTACAGCTGTGTGACACTGAGATGATAGCATGTTTGTCTTATTTTTGTCTTTAAAAAAGCTCCACCTGTTGACATTTATTTAAGACTGAACTTGGCATAGCTCTTAGTGTCAGATCCTTGCTTTAGGAGACCTCTCTGCAAACACCCTCATTATGTATGCACGCTGTTTACAAAAGACTCTCTGCCCCGAGCAGGCACCCTGGCAAGCTGAATACTCAACTGCCAAGCACTGAACATTTGCATACTGGCTAACTCTTTGTCAATTCAGACTTAACTTAATGATGCTAAATTCTGACCTTTCCAAAACTTTGTCCCAAGCCCGAAAAGCATTGTTTTCCCCAAGTACAGCATAGCCTGCAGTTACATTTCTCCCTATAAAAACCCCTGATTCCGAGACCTTCCTCGGATCACTCCCGAGTTCCAGACCGCCTTGCTGCCACTTTGTTTGGCGAGCTTCCCCTCAGCTCCACGTGCTGAGCCACATCGAACCCCAGCATCACTCTCTATCTTCTTTCCGGGCTTCAGGAACAGGTTTCGTATCACCCGAATCAACTATCCCTCTGAAAATCCCACTATCAAACTTACACCTTTATTTTCCTTAGATATCTGTGTGCATGTGTTGCTTACATTGTGTGCCTGTATTTAATAAAGGTCATTCAATTATTTTCAACATGGTTTGCTTCTTGACTTGACCTGACCCCTTAAACATTGGGTTACAAGATTCTGCTGCGTTACCCTGCCTCTCATAGTGCCAACCAGTGCTCTTGACTAATTTCCCCATCTTTTGTAATCGTAAGGTTATTTAGGTGTCCCTCCCGGGACCCCCAGTAAACAGGGTAACAAGTGTTTAAGTAACGCTGAACCACCAGTCCAGTCAGTTTTCATAAGAGGGATGGTAGGATATCTTGTCCTTTGCTGTAGCCATCAGTATTTCTAGGGAGAGCTCTGACAGTGTTGTCTTCCTTCTCATCTAGTAAATAGTAGGAGTCAACAAAGGATTCCTATTCAAGAGCTATGTCTTTAAGTAGGATGTCCAAAACTGGATATACAAAAAGCTTTGGATATCCAAAAGTAAAAATATTTGAAAGACATTATCTCGAGGAAAAAAACACATTTATTTCACATGTGTGGTATAACCCCAGATGTCTACATTGAGATGTTAGGCTCCTGGCTATATCTAAAAAGTCAGAGTCACTTATATATTTCCTTACATAGACTTCCATCAGAGCTTATATGGTCAAATCTGCTTCGCAGCAGTGGCAAGAGAACATGTGTTCAAACATGCCTCTGATTAGATAATTATTGGTTTACATTTCAAGCCAAACCTTGGGGTTCCATTTTGCTCAGTATGGTCTACACCAAGGGTGGCCAACTATGGCCCTCCTGATTTTTTTGGCCTAAAATTACCATTAGACCTAGCCAGCATAGCCAATGGTGATCGAGTAAAAGAGCTGCTGTCCAAGAACAACTGTAGAGTCATAGTTGCCCATTCCTGGTCTCCGCTGATGGCAATGGCTCTCCAAGGAAGGATTTATTCTTTCCTAAACTATTCAGAGGTGTTTGGAACTAAGTAAATTTTCATTAGATATCCAAAGTATATTCTCAAGTCGTTCTCTATAATTATATTTTTTATATTTTTAACTAGCACATATACCCAGCATTGCCTGGGATTTTATTTTCCCATAGATAATACTTGTTAGAAAGATTTGAGATCCTGTGTCTCTAATTCCCCAAAACTGTCTTGTCTAGTACCGGTAACTTTTCTCCATATTCCCCAATCCAATCTGTATTCAGAGTTATTAACATACAGAGGTTGGGTTCCTGAGGGAATACACTGCTCTCCTCCTTGCTGCTAGGCCTTATCTCCATAGCAACTGGCCTTAGGCCTGAGAGCTCTCTGGCTGAGAATTCTAAACACTTCTCCCTAAACTGCAAACCCCAGCATTCCATAGAATCTTCTTGGGCAGCCAATCATATGAAGTCTTCGCCTGACACAAACAAACTTTGACTTATATATATTAGATTTAGAATTCTGAATATCAAAACATCTCAAAAGTACTAGTTTTCTTTACAAAAGAAAGAAAAAAAGAAAACTATAAAGAAAAGAAATTTAGCTAGTCTGGAGTAGGATACTGTAAAGTACCAGAGAGCTGTAGATTAAGAAAATGGAAAACAAAATCAGTCAGTTATCCTGTGGCTATACCTGACAAATCCACATTCAAGAACTATTCAAACATGGATTCCTACACGACTGTAATTGATGAATTATTTTAGGATTGTGTTACCCTAAAAGATGGTGTATGTTGGGGTACACCCACAATGCCAGCATCTCATTCAAATAATAGCTCAAAGAAGGCCTATGAGATGATCGTAACGGCAGGATCTTTTCACCTACGTATACCAGTACTAACTGCACAGAGGCTCCAAATAAAAGTATTTTTAAATAAAATAAAATAAAAGTATTTTATTTGGAATCTACAAACACAGAGAAAATCAGACACTCTAAGAAACATACAAAGCTGTCAGAAAGTAAGGCATGAAAGGCTGACTAGAGAGAAAAATTGGGGGAAGAGGGTGATAGTTACCAATCCTAGAGAAGGAGGATGAAGTGGGGAAAGAGGCTCAGACAGCATCTGAGGGTAGCATGGATGGACAGCAGTCTATGTGCCATGTATTAAGTCTGAAGTGCTAACTCAAATGTGCTATGTCTGATGTTTTACAAATTGCTGGGGCCAAAACTTGGGTTTATATACCCTTTTCTCTATCCTGAAGGGGTGTTCAGGTGAATGCTTAAAATTTTCTCATGGGACTGACAAAGGGTTCCTGGATAAGTGACTGCTTTGACACAAAAGTGACAGAATTTATAGGAACTGTGATAATTTCTTGAAGTCCAGATTGCTAGGGACTGTAGGAAAGGTATTCATAGGGTGAGATCAAGAGGGATGATCTCTGATTGTTTTATGCAGGCCCATTCAGAAATGCAAAGATCTGAGATCAGTGAAGAGATTAGCCTGAACCTCTCTTATGCCAGGGTTTTTCTATCTAATTCTCTTTGAACTTATGGTAGACCATATCTTAAGTCAATTCAACTTCTTCCAGTCAGCATGCCTTCAACCCATGTATTCCCAGCCACATGAAAAAGCACATCCCAAAGGATGGAGGTGTAGAGTAGAGTAACAAGTGTATAAATCTACCTCCCAAACGTTGCACACCCTAAGAAATATATGCTTTTCACATATGTTATCACAAATTGCAGTTCTTAATTAGTGGGTGAATTGGCCTATACATACATAAGAGCTAATTAAGCTATCAAAATAATTTAATTCCTGCTTTCACAGAGACAACATCCTGTAAAATTAGATGGGATGGAGGAGATTTATGCATAGGATCTCTATATTTCTTTTTAGAATATTGTCTAAAGGGAGAAGAAAAATCTAAACTTGGAAAATTGAACCTGTTTAATCTGCCTTGAACACTGACATACTGGTACATGAAAAATTATGTTTCATTACAGAAGCCTTTTTCCCTGTTTCTATATTATCTGGAACGCATTGGATAACCATGAGAGAGTGAGGCCCTTTCCTCAGTGTCCTCTCATCCTGGTATGGAGACAGGAAAGGAGTGGGACCACGGCAATTCTTCTGCATGATGTCGTTGTGGTCCCGTTCCTCTCCCGTCCCCAGGCAGCATGACCATGGATTAAATCATTGACAGGTTTTCCCCACCTGTGATTGTGCTACCATCCCGCAACTACCTGTCCTGTGGGAGGTCAGGAATCATGATGGCAGTGCTTCCTGCCCCAATATAGCCTGGGAAAGTACCCAGCTATGATGCAGAAGGAAGCAGCATGACCAACACACTCCCTTCCATAGGGACCTGGTCCCATGTGGAGGGGACCACTGCCATCATGCTTCCTTCCCAGCAGAGCTACTGCCGGGATTGCCCACTGGAGGACCATACAAAAAGGTAGGGTGCGGAAAGGGCCTGAGACAAAAGCCTTGTATGTTGTTGCACCAAGACTGCTTTCTCTATTAGAGTTGCCAGTCCAGGAGTATCCGAAGCCCTGTGATTTTGGGAATAACCCCTGGTGATGTCATTGAGTAAACCTTTCCCAATCTTCATTTAGTACATACACATATATACACATATAGCTCTCTTTTAGCATGTGGGATGGCATGGTAGGACTTCTAATTCAGGCAATGGATTTTTTTTCACGGTTTGTATAGCCAATATGTTACAGGTGTGATGTAGTTGCAGCTCTTCCACTTATGGATCCCATGTTTCACTGATAATGTTTAATTTGACAGAGAATGCATGCAGCAGCTATAGATTCTGATTAAGAAGCAAAACACAAGTGGCTTTGAGAAATAAACAAAAGGCTTTGTTATAGGAATTCCATTCTAAGATAGGAAACTTACTCAGGGTACTAATCTAATATAGGCCATTTCCACACAGGGCGAGGGAATTGCCCCATGCTGCTACTTACTGAGTCGTATGGCTCTCCGGTCCGGTCCAGGCTGCTCCGGAGCAGTGTGTGCTCGTCACTCCGCACTGCTCTGGTGTCGAAAATAGTGGCTTCCAGTTGGTCGAGGGTCTCAACCGACTGCTGAAGCTCGCCAGCCTAAAGCCCACCCCTGGCAGATCACAGGCTTGCATTGGTGCAAGCCTGCGAATCTGCACAAGGGAGCAGCCTCGCACTGGCACGCTCCGTGCTTTTGAAAAACCAAAAAAAAATAGGTTTTTCAAAAGCATGCTGGATGACCACTTGGGGTCGTTCCGGAGCGGGCTGAGGTGCGGATGTACGTTAAATAGTCCATACCCACTCCGCCCCCAGGTGCAGACGTCCTCCCTGAAGAACGGACTGCACCGTTTCAAATACCCTGTGCGGAAATGGCCATAGTTTCATTCTAGAGAAGAACTGAGAGAGAACTGTCAGGAAGAGAAAGGGTGGAAAAATGTTCTGAAGAATATCACTTTATATCAGAAAGGGGTCTGAATAGTTAGACAAGAAGGGAGAACACTTTGGGTCACTCAGACTATCTAACACTATTACAACTGCTAGCTCTAAGGCATTCTTGACTCTTCACTACTAAGTGTTGTTGCATTTCTAACATGATTAACAGAAGCACATGAGACAGATGGAACAAATGGGACATCCCATAAATAAATACCAATGGATTATAGGATTCTATCATTCACTCGTTACTGGTATGGTTTAACATCCAAGAGAGAAGCAACAATTATGCCATGCATTCATCATCAGCCATTTGAATGTCATTTGTTTAGAGTAAGGAGTCCCAATGAGTTAGGGCAGTTATATAATTAAAAAAAAAAAAACCCTCACAATTTAGAACTGGCATACTTATCACATGCACTGGAAACGGCATGACTCATGCATAGAAATCAGCCCTCCCTAGAATGAATCCAACCCTTTGTCAAACAAGTAGCACTGGTAAGTGTGCCAGATCCAGTTTTCTGATCCATCTTGGTCCCTCTGCATTCTAGTGCTATAAGAAGAAGAAGCAGGCTCCATCATGCCCAGGAGAAGATGAAAGATTTTCCCTACCTCCCAACTGTTACTGCTGTGGTCTCAGAGAGGGGGGCGGAGAGGCAGTGTCTGTTAAAAATCCCCTCCCACACTGCCATCCCCCTTTCCTTTTGTGCCATGACTTAATCAGATTGTAAGCCTGAGGGCAGTGGACTGTTTTGCTGTTTTTTACTTGTAAAGCACCATGTACAGTGATAGTGGTATATAAATAAATGGAGGAGGAGGAGGAGGAGGAGGAGGAGAAGGAGGAGGAGGAGGAGGAGGAGGAGGAGGAGGAGGAGGAGGAGGAGGAGGAGGAGGAGGAGGAGGAGGAGGAGGAGGAGGAAGGCAGTTTCAAAATTTACATAACTGTGTGAGAAATGCATTTATGTCGCCACATATGAAAAGCAGCATACAGAAACTGACTTTGTTCATTATTAAAAAAGAGTATCAAAATTAGTCAAGACTGAATTATTCTATTGTGTAAATTATAGTTGATTAATCATTCTTATAATTATTTATGTTTACATCCCGCCTTTCCTCCAATAAGTTCAAGGTTGTCTACATAGCATTTGTCTTCCTCAATGTTTTACAACAAACCTGTGAGGTACATCAGGCTGATAAAGAGTAACTGCTGTAAAATCACCTGGTGAGATTTATAGCTTTATAGAGTTTTTATCCAGATTTCCCAAGCCCCAATGCGACACTCTAACCGTACCACTGAAAACTTTAAAAACCGTTTCTGTTCTGCTTTGATGTGAAACTTAAACAGGTTCAACTCATTTACAAAAGAAACTCAAAATTATACAAGAGGGAAATAGTCATCCATGTACACACAGAACCTTAGAGCTAGCAACAGAAGGTAGCAGGAGGAGGAATCACCTCACTCTGCACACATATATACATACAGAGAGAGAGAGTGGGGAGGGCAGGGCTTTCCACAGGATGATGCTCTCACGTAACATCCCATTGCAATCCTGGCAGCTCCTCTGCTGGGATGGGAGTGTGTTCCAGTGCTCCTTACTGCACCTTACTGGCTGCCTGTGGAAGTGAGCACAAGAGACATGCCCCTTCCTTATGCACTGCAGCTGGCCTTCTTTCCATGCTGCAATAAGGGAGGAAGTGTATAGATCATGCTTCCAGCTCTTCTGCATGGCCAGTTGCAATGGAAGGCTTGCATAATTGGGGGTCATTGGTGGAGTCTGTCCACCAATGATATAGCCTGCGATTGCACCAGCTGGTGACACAAGAAGGGCGGGACTGTGATGACATCATGAGGAAGTGTCTTCATGGTCCTGCTCCTCTTGCAGCCCCATGCTGGGATTCCATTGTCATGTGGAAAGGGTCAGAAAGAGGGGGGGGCATGAGGGAGAGAGATTCAGTCCTTTGCTGAATGAACACTTTTCAATCCCTCACCACCATCATTTTGCATCCCTTTGGGGATGCCCAATTCAAACATGTGGGTTTGGATACTTTGGAGTGAGAGGAGGAGAGTTTTAAGACCTTTTAGGATGGACTCTTTCTCTTTTTCTGCTGTTGCGTTTACTTCCAAATGCAGAAAAATATGGCTTAGCTTCAGTATAATGACCTCCAGTTGCAACAACAGTCATTTTCTTAAAAGACACTGATCAAGATTCTGTATTGCAGAAAACAAAATGTAACATTCCATCCATACAGTTCTGCCTTGCCACTGGATACTTTTTAAAGTATTTTTTTAAATATACATAATAACTATACACGCACACACAAAGAAAGAAAGAAAATAAATGACATTCACAATAACAAAACATTCACAATAACAAAAAATTGCCACATTCTGTATCAGTTTAAGACAAAACAAATAGAATCAATTATCATTACCATTATTAATACAGGATAGAAATAACAGGTCTTAAAGAGTTACAAGTGATGCGTTTACTTATATCAGCTAATATGTCTTTCCAAAATTTTAAGCAATGTTTTGGCAGCTGACACATAGAGTTTTCTTTATTTTCAAAAGAATTAAAGGGAAACTAAATTCACTCAAAATTATCCATATGTTTCTCTCCCTTCTCATATCTTGATATACTTGACAGCTTTTCTAATAGGACTATTTGCCAAATTCTACTTACCCAATTACACTGAGTAAGTGCATTTAAGTTTTCTATCTCTGGGCAACTTCATCCTTAGCTATGGCAATGAGAAATGCAGTCAATTTCTTATGTTTACACTTTTTTTTCCTGATCATTTTGTTGTTGTTGTGTGCCTTCAAGTTGTTTCTGACTTATGGTGATCCTATGGTGAAACTATCACAAAGTTTTCTGGGGCTGAGAGAGTGTGAAGTGCCCAAAGTTACCTAGCAGCTTTCTGTGGCTGGAACCTGATCAACAGGATCATAGTCCAATGATCAAACCACTACACCACACTGAATCTCACTCTGTCCACAAAATATCATCAATAATAATTCATCTTGAGGATTTATACGCCAGTCACATATAAAATAAGATACTTATTCACAAAAGATTTCACACTGGGAATTCTAACCATAAATACTTAAGGAATCCACTTTCACCACATCCTCTCTAGCAAGCTGTGGACAAATTTTTATAAATATGTGAAAGCGGAACAGGATATGAATGCCACCTATGTGTAACTTTCAACATATTTTCTTCTGTCAAATCAGAAATACATTTATATGGAGAAGTCAAAATTTTCTTATAATTTTCTTTTGAAACTTCGGTATTTAAATCTGTTTCCCATGCAAACTTAGAACTGCATGGTATGTCAAATTTGATTTCTAGTAGCCAATTATATAAAGTAGATACTTGCCTCTGTAATTAGTATTAGTACGATGTGAGAACCAACATAATGAAGTGGTTTGAACACTGGACTAGGACTCTGGAGACCAGGGTTTGAATCCCAACTTGGCCATGGAAACCCACTGAGTGACCTTTTGTAAGTCACACTGTCTCAACCTCAGAGAAGGCAATGGAAAACCCTCTCTGAACAATTCTTGCACAAAAATCCTGTGAAAACCTTAGGGTTCCCATAAGTTGAAAACAACTGGAAGGCGCACATCAGCCGCCGCCACCACAACAACCACCATGGCGCTATATCTTTCACAACTAGTTAAAGGTCTTAGTGCCCCATTGATCAAATATAATTTTTTATTGAACGAGTTAACTTGGCATTTTTGTAACCAGTTGGCTTCTAAATTTCCTAGTTTGTTGTCCAGTTGTTCCATTGATATGGACTTTCCACTAATAAAACAAATCTTTTAATTTCTACATTCCTTTGTTTTCCCATTGTTCAAACTGAACAAATTTATCAGAAAAGCTAAAGACTGGGTACAAAAGAAGTTGATATAAATGTGGAGCAAATATTTTTACCCATTGATACCAATTTTGCAACGTGCATATCAAAAACAGATTCATAATGACTTGTACCTTTTTCTTTCTCCATGACAAAAATGATAATATATATTGTACTGTCGAGCAACCTCATCCGCTTCCATAGATATCCACTTTGCAGTAGCATCCTTTCTTATAAATCTAATCATGTTTTGAATCTGGAATGAAGAAAAATAGATGTCTAATTCTGGAAGAGCTAATCCTGCCTTTTCAGCATGTGAATACTGGCCCCTGGGTCCTTGGACACATGAGTAGTGGCAGAGCTTGGAGTATGGGGAGGGGGAGGGGAGGGGGAGGGGAGAGAGGCTATGGTGTGAGGGGCATGGCCACTGTACGTGGGGGCATGGCTATGGGCTGGGACGCCCCAAAAACATTGCTGCCCAGGGTGAACCACCCTCCCATCCCTACGTGATTGCACATGAGACTGCTTGAAAAGGCAAGAGCATGCTTCTCAGACATTTATTTGTGATGGGTAGAGGGTGGAATGCTCTCTGCAGCTGAAAGCAAGCAGCATCTGACTCCCTTCAAGATCTCCAGCAACTCTACAGTTCTCTTCCACCTAGGATTATCAGTTGAATTTAGGCCTTGATGTCCCATCTTTTCAAAAGTGTTTGGGGAAGAACACTGCCATTTCAGTGATACTCAGGGATGCTTATGCAGCAGCTTAGAAGGAGATCATATTCTCCTACTCTAGAATTCATAACCATCTCACAACCAACTCTTAATCCAGTAGTTCAACAAATTTATATTTAAGTTACCCACTAAGAGAGAAAATTCCTATAGTTTCCTTTCGCATTAGTAAAATCACTGGAAGCAGGGGGTCAAATGGTGCACTGACTTTATTCCCTGTAAATATCATTCATGGGGTTATAACAAGTTGCTGACATCCCCTTATTTGTATCTATATTTTATTCTTTAAAGTAGCAATAGCAACAAAACCTGTAATGTTCTATCTTTCCTCTACTGATTATGATCTTAAACTGAGATGCTTTGAAGTGAAAAGAATGGAGAGGCAGTGCTGAGAACCACAAATGAAGACAATTCCCAGGAGTAGGATTCCATGTCTTTGCTGGACCTGATGCTTAACTGGCTGGGCACAGAATGTCCATTTCATATTCTAGCATCTCCACAACAGTCCTATTTGTCCCTTCTAATCCATCTCTGCCAGTACTGCTCAGGCTTGAGAAAAGGAGCAAATGAATATGTTTTTGCAGTTGGTAAGACACTCCAGTGGATCAACAGAAAGTATTCAGTTCCACAACACATTTTGTTTGCTAGGCTTATTGCTATCAATGAGACTGATTTGTCATTGTGGTCAATCGGACATCTTAAGAGGTAGTCAACTGCAGTAGATATGAGGGGCAATTTTCTCGGCCCAGAGACCCCAGGGTGTTTTTTTTGGGAAGCCAGGGTTTCCAAAAGAGGGCCCATCAGGGCCACTTCTCGTCCTGAAATCCACTTTTGGTTTGGAATTTTTGGTATTTTTCATGCTAAATAGCTCAAACCAATTTAAAAGGTGAATTGCTGTTCTTGGAGTCTTCCAGATGAGGTAATTCCCCCTATTTGATGGCTAGAAGAAGAGTGGTCCAACAGTGTGGAGTGAATGAATATGGATAAAATAGCTTTGAAGGACACACTTTGCCCATCTTTTTCTTAAATGGTTTCTTTAAGGACTGATTCTTGGGATATGATTGGTTTCCTTTACTTCTTAAAACTCTGCAGCTTGAATGACCTAAAGCAGGGAGAGAGAACTTGTGAGCTTTCCAGATGTTTTTTTGAACCCCATCAGCTATGGTCAAGATAGCCAAAGGTAAGCAATAATGGATATATAGTCCAACAACATCTGAATGACTATAGGTTTCTCCTTCTTCACTTATATCTTAGAAAAGATTCTCTTTGTGGGATATCTTTTTCTTCATATGAGGATATTCTTTAAAGGCACATGGAGCAAAATGCAGATTGAATGATCTCATAATGGGACATGCTTCCATCTCTAATCTCCTTGCTTATGGAAAGTTAACCTATCAGAGTCAATAACTGCTTTGATGTCTATCAGAGTGAATCATTCCCTTGCTAATAGTTGTATATGGTAGATTTTTACATGGAGGTGAGTATTCAGTCTTGCAGCATTATTTTATTTTCTTTTTTTCTACTTTCGAAGTTAGTTAATCACAAAATGTAATCACCACATACTTCTTCTATGTAGATCAGAAAAAAAGGTAGGTCTTTTTATCGTTCGATACAAGATATACAAGTAAGAGCCACCATGATGTAGTGGTCTGAATGTTGGAATAGGACATTGGGACACCAGGGTTTGAATCCCCATCTGGCCATGAAAACCCGTTAGGTGCTCTTGGGTAAGTCACACTCTCTCAGTGTCAGAGGAAGGCAAAGGCAAAGGCAAACCCCCTCTGAACAATCTTGCCAAAAGAGAGAGAGAGAGAGGTTGCTTTACATTTGCTATAAGCTGGAAATTACTTGAAGACACATATCAACATGATATAAATATTTAAATAAATAAATAATATATATTCTTCATTCTTCAATGAATAAACCTACCAAAGTTGAGAAGGAAACAAATATAACCTGCCACAAGATGCAGCAGTGTGGAATTCAGACTATTATCTGGTTTCTCTTCAAACTGTACAAATTGTTCAACTTTAACTAGTGGTATGGAATTCAACCATGGTTGCCTCAAGTATATTGCATTCTAGTGCCCTGCCCTCTACAATTTTCCACCCTTTGCTCACAAAAAGGAATCACTTGCTGTTTCCACTAAATTTGAACAGTCTTTATTGGCCAGGGTTGAGAGGATACATGAAAAAGAGCTTAGTGGACTTGTCTTAAGGCCAAGACATTTGTTCATAAGTCAAACACTCATGTTACCCTGATTTCTGGGGTCCCGTGAGGGACACCTCAATGTGCTCCAAAAAAGGGGGAATGGGAATTAGCAAGAGCACAAGCTATAGCAATGCAAGAGGCAGGGCAACCTAGCGAGATCTTGGACCCAATGTTTACAGGGTCAGGCCAAGTCAATAATCAAGCAGAAGTAAATAATTTTTTTCTTTATTTTGAAATACAGTCAATACGTATGTATGCAAACACTCACACAGACCAATGAAAGAAAGGTAGGAGTTGGATAGAGGGTTTTAAGAGGGATTTTTCAGGGGAAATACTACACCTGATCCTGAAGCCCAGGTAGTCAGAAGAAAAGTCAGTTGGAGTGGAGATTCTCAGCACATGGAAGCTGAGGGGAAGACTCGGAGAACGGAGAGACAGCAAGGCTGGATGGAAGCCAGGAGCGATCCGAAGAAGTGCTCAAAATCATATAGGGGAAAATATGCCTGTAAGCTAGTCTGTTCCCGGGAAAAACAATGGGTTTCGGACTGGAGACTAAGGCCATTTCCGCACGACACTCTTCTAGCGCAATGATTCCACTGTCAACATCCTATGGAATCCTGGGGTTTGCAGTTCTGGGAGGGGCTGGACGGCCCCTCCCGGAACTGCAAACCCCAGGATTCCATAGGAAGTTGAAAGTGGAATCATCGCGCTAGAAGAGTGTCGTGTGGAAATGGCCAAAGCCTCCGAAAGGTCAGTACTTTAGATGATTGAATTATGACAGAGTTGTCGATAGCGCAGACAGTATGCAAATGAGGAGTGCTTGACAGTTGGATATTCGGCTCGTCAAGCTGCCTGCTCAGGGCAGGGAGTCTTTTGTATGCTGCGTGCATACATAATGTGGTTTTAAAGAGTACTTGCCTGGAGGTCTCCTGAAGCTACGTTCCGGCAATTGCTGGCCTGCCTGGATTTATTTTGTATTGTTCAGCTATTTTCGGCCATGCCCGTGTGCATGCTTGTCCAGGGGCCTTGCAAGCATGTGGAAAGGAACGGTTTGGGATGGTCAATTTCTTGATATCAAATGATATCTAATACACCACAGGCCTGGATTAGAAACTACAGTAAAACTCAAATTAATTGATCTGGAAAAAGAAAAAGGATGAGAGCAAAGTATTGTAGCTCAATTAATCTTTACATAAACCAAAAGACCCCGTTTCCATCTGTGGAATCTCCAGCATGGATGTTAACTCCTGCTAGAAACTCCACAGAGCTGCTGTAAATCAAAGCAAACAAAATGGACCAAGATGGACCACTGGCCTGACTCAATTTGAGCCAACTTCCTGTGTTTCTAAGCTTCAGCAGACAGCTCCTTGTTATATCCTCGGAGAACCAGTTTTAAGCATATCTAGTAAACTAAGTGAACTAGTGAGTGTAGCCCCATTTTAAAACACAACAATGAGAAAAGTAGAAGTGTGTGGCCCAAACAGGTTGAATATGTGTCCAAATAGCCCTTGCTAGTGGAAAAAGACTTCTTTACAAGTCAGTAATTTTAGGGGTAACACCCATAAGCAGAACAAAGGACAGGCTTCTGCATTACAAGCTCCTAGCAGTATTAACCTCAAGAATCACTCCAAGATACCATATGGGTATTAATACTAGAATGTGATTAGATGTTTTGGTGTGTGTGTGTGTCTGTGGTCAAATTGAGTATTCTCCACATGATACTGCAAGTGCAATAGCAAGCAAACATAATACAGTGTGGGATCAAGCATCTATTTTTAAGTCTGAAAGGGCAGCTTTCTGGAAAAGATTATGGTGCTGATATAGAAGTTCTTCTTTTCAAAAAAGAACCAATCTGTGAACTCTTTGGAATTTGAACACGGATATGTTTTTTCCCCACTTCTCAAGGTCTCTTTCCTTATTACAAGCCATCTGGCCTTGGAGGTTATATAACGTGCAGAAAAATGATTGGAATCCCTCTGCTATTTGGATGTGCTAATTTATAATTTCCTTCTGATCCATTCTCCACAGGTTCTGTTTTCACCTGGGTGAACAAACAGGAAAAAGAAAATGCACATGTCTCCAATTTGCATTGCAGACAGAAATCAAGAATGGAAAATATTCACTGAATGTTTGAGAAATCTGCATTAAACATGTTAAATGGATGCAAAGACAATAGAAACAGGCTTTTGTTAAGTAATTTCAAGAGTCAGAGCTAGGACTTTTTTTTTTCTTTTCAAAAATATGAGCCATTGCAACAGGTACATATCTAAGGCTGAGAACTACATCAGGTTGTGGAATCTTAGATCAAATAATCTCGATTTTTCTTTTCACCCTTTGGGGTCGTTTCTCTGATAAATAATTCAGAGACTGCAGTGGCAAGTAGTTTGCATACTGACAAGATTAAAAAGAATGCTTTGTCTGGGTTAAATTTACAATCTGAAACCTTCCTTTAAAATGTCAAGAAGGTAATTAATTTAAGATGGTTTGCCAAGCAGAATCGTCCGACCCTGTCAGAATAATTTCATTTCCTGAGGATGAAAAGGATGTTGCATTTATCTTGGTGAAGCTTTTGGTTGTATTTTTCTGTATTTTTTTCCCCCTTCCTCTGTCCCTCCACTCCATTTGTATTACCATGTTTCTCATAGTCTTCCTGAGGTAAAAATTAGCACAGCAATCTTTCCTGCTGAATTTCCCTCCACCCTCTCGAAGATAAGGCAAATGTGGGCAGCAAATTACTACTGAACAGGGAATGAAATAGCAGTCAGACCTTTGGACTCAAAGAGAAGACAAGTGTTTTCCGCGGAGAGTGCTCTCCCCTGCCTGAACATTCAGACAAGCATTTCTGAGTAGCAGCGGGGAATGCATAAATTCAACAGCATGAAGATTCAGTTTGAGCAGAAGAAAACCTTCTGTCCCACATCAGCGCAGTAGTGATCTCTCTTATGAATGAGCGCCTAAATGCACCACAATCAGCAGGATTTTTACATCTGGTCCTCTTGCCGTTTTGACTGGTGTAAACATTCATTAGAAATTGTGCTACCTCAGCTAATCTCTGCAGGGAGATTTGAATATGACTAAACAATAAGGCCTCATTTGGAGACTTCGTTTAAAAAGTGTGTGTGTGCACGCGTGCACAAGCAGCTATATATGCATCTTGAATTTGAATGAAATATCCAAATAAATATCATTGCATAAGAAACATGTGTATGCATTGCAACCTCACCTGTTTGGTAGCTACGCTCCCTCTTAATTTGTCTTCAATGTCAGTAGACTCTAAATGCAGGTAATTTAAAAAAAACTTCAGTTTTTATTTGTTGCAATATTTGATATTTTTATTATTGGGAACTGTGTAGATTTCTATTGTGGGAGTTAGTTCAATGTCCTTGGTGTGGAAATGTTGCCAAACTACATTTTCCTCTGCACTTGAGATGGGCAAGAAGGCAATTTCACTTTACAGATAAAACTGCAGGCTAAAATAACAATAAGGTAAATTCATGAGGATGGGAAGCATTATCTAGAATGTTTATTCCCCCTGCCCCCATGCTTTTGATGTGTATTTCTGATGTTTATACAGGCATTCTCCAGGATTTGTGAACAACCTCATACATTGAGAAAGGCATATGAAGAAGGAGCGAAGAGAATGGGGCTAGTGCTTTCTCCCTTTTTATGACTTTATCTTATTAGAGTTTTTGAGCACTGAAAAGGGCTTAAGAGGAAAGATTTTGACTGTGGGTGTGAATACCAGGTGTTTTCAGTTATATTTCAGAGAAAAGAACTAGTAAAAACCCCTCTGAGAATTCGCCTTAAAAAATAGCCTATGAAATACATGGCAACTTGAAGGCACATACAAATAAACATTATTTCTACCATGGCACATACACTCATACACCATTAAGCATACCACATGGTGGTTAAAGAGAGAAGAGCTATGTTTTCTTCATTCTGCTTTGCTGCTTCCTTTGTAAAAATGAATATGTGAGTCCAGTGAAGTCAGCCTCTGCGTGCAATAAAGGGTTTTCCCATTGAAATGTCGGCACAGGTTTAATAACTCCATAGAAGGGGATGGAGTATTCTGTACACATGAGGCTGCTGAGCATGTATAAGACTAGATAAAGATCCATGAATTAGACTGGATACCATCCATAACTTCTACACTAATTTTAGCAAGGTTTTTTTTTTCCTGCAGAAAAGGAGGCATCTTAACACTTCTGCGTATTTTAAAGCCACCACCTCTGTGACACGCAGAATTTGGAGCAGAGAAACCTGATTCTAATGCCACTATCACCTAAAGGTGGACCAACCTCCTTCTTTTGTGAATTTGATACTTTGGCAAAAAAAGAAAGAATAAATAGTTTTTTTAAAAAAATCTGCATAGCAGTACATCTCACCATTTCATTAGTCTTGCAACATCTGTGTTGACTTAGGAACCTGCAGCTAAAGTAATTAGTAGCAGGTGGCTAAGAAACTGCAAACAATTTATCTGCCGTTTCGGTATGTTCCTATTCATTTTTTTCCCTATCTCCATTTGACTTCAAATTACAAGTAAATTATGTCTGCTGTATTATATGCACTCAGGTAAACTTGGCCTAGAAGGCTGAATGGGCAGGAAAACCTTTACCCTAATTGCTCAAGTGCCAGAAAGGTAAGATAGTTACAGTGATGCTGATGGAGTGTATACTATATGTCCTATATCTGCCCAGATATGCAGAGAACATATCTTGTATAGCAATCCTCAAATGTTACAGAAATAACACCCATATCCCTTTGTTAAAAATAATGACACTCACAAAACACTATCAAAACCATGGCCAAGGTCTATGCTGCCAACACCAAACACCTATGAATCTATAATGCTGAGGAGACACCCCCAATAAGAAGAATATGGACACCGCAGCACATACAAGAGGGATTTATCAGAAACCTTGGGGTTAACTCCAAGGTCTGCAGAAGCATAAAAATATTCCCACAGAAAGCCTCTTAAGGGTGGACTTCTAAGTCAGAAGTGGGGAAAATGGAACTCAGCACCACTTGCTACTCTCAAGGCTATTTTTGCAGACTTCAAGCCATGCAGATTCCTCAGACCACCCTTTTTTCTGGGCAGAAAAAGAGGATGAATTGCCTTTCTTGGAAACCACCAGGAGTGGCAATTTACCCTTTAAAACAGTTGCAAGGGTCCCAAAATTCCTTCTTTTCAAACTCTTCCAGACACTTCTGATGATTGGTTCTTGTGGGTTTTTCGGGCTTTGAGACCATGTTCTGGTTGTATTTTCTCCTGACGTTTCGCCTGCATCTGTGGCTGGCATCTTCAGAGGAATGCCAGCTACAGATGCAGGCAAAATGTCAGGAGAAAATACAACCAGAACATGTTCTCAAAGCCCAAAAAACCCACAAGAACCAATGGATTCTGGCCATGAAAGCCTTCGACTCTACTTCTGATGATTATTTGTTTGCATTTTTGATCCTTCAACTCCCTGTGCTGCTCCTGGGACTCATGGGGAAGAAAATTCGCCTACAAGCTTTAGTGGTAGGAAAAGAACCCAGAACAACGCAAAAAAGTACAGAATTGTTCTCTGATCATAGAATGCTGATGCATAGAAAAATCAGAGGATGGGAGGAAAGATGACAAATATCCTGGTAGTGGTTGTACATGACTGGGTGGCTGGCTGACTGGCATTCTTAATAGAAGCACTCACTGAGGCCATTTTCTCACTACACTGTTACAGTGCTTTTATCGCAGTTTCAACATCCTGTGGAATTCCAAAGAACTCTCCAGCTGAGAATTCTAAATGCCCCTCCCACAACTGCAAAACCCAGGATTCCATAGGGAGTTGAAAGTGGAATAATAGTACTATAACAGTGTAGTGCAGAAATGGCCTATGAAAACGTTTTGTTCCCAACCTCACTTGTACTTTCTCAACATTGATGATCTCAGGACAAAAACCCTTAAAGAAGGAAACCTCATGGCTGGGGAGCTATTGGGACTGGCTGCGAATATCAAAAAAGAACTGAATAAATGAAATACATAAAAATGAATTATAGCAATGTCTATGAAGGCAAAATCACCTTGTTATTCCAGCAAGTGTTATATAGAGTGAGTTCACTTATTGGCCTTCAATCAGGTATGATCATCTATCTAATCTCTAAATAAATTTTAGCTGTAGTTGTTTCAACTTTTGTATGCAGTTTTGAGAGCTTGGCTAGGGGAAAAATTAATATAATATAATATAATAATGCAATATAATAATCTGTAGTTATAGTTATTGGTAATTTTAGCAGGATTATTTAGTTAGATCTGTAATGGTAGAATAACACTTTTTTTCCTTTTTATTTTCCTTACAGTCAGTATTGAGTTGTCAGAGTCCTATTGTGTTTTATTTATACATCTTTTTTATCTTGTCTTTCTTTTTCTACCCCCCTCTCCTTTTCCTCCCTCAAAATTCACAGCAAGACAGCATTAATCTAGCAGATTCACAAATGAACAGCAGCAAATTCACAACTCAATAACAGTAAGATTTCCCCTACCACTACAGAACATCTTGAGAAGGTCTTGCATTACTAGGAGTTGTTCAAAGATGTAACTTTTACAAGCTCTTCTGCACAAGGGGAGGTTCACATTCTTTATCCTCCTCATCTTCAATGGACACAATCTTGTTCCTCTTCTGTGGTGGTTGTTAAAAAGAGAGAGAGAGCACACTGAATGCAATGACACATATAACTCATGCCTGGTTTGGCCCTCATTACAAAGATGTAAAAGATAGATGGACTTTTTTGTTTCTTGCAGTCTCTGAAAAGGACTTTGGTAATCTGCAATTAGCAATGTACTAATTTATGCAGTAAACGGGATTAGTGGCTGGATAAAAGTACAAATTGTTCCAATAGCAAATGCCAAGGGGCCAGGCATCTGTTTTGGAACTAAAAATGTAGATATGAACAGATATTATTTTGAAACTGTAGTTATCTAAAATAATCTATGGAATTTCCACAGATATTGGCTACTGTGGGACAGAAAACTAGAAAATTATATGGGAATAACATATTCTGCAGTTCCTTACACATGACCAGACAAAACTACGAAAATTGTATATTCCTTCAGTAAATCCAACTTTACAGAATGATGAACAACTAGTTCCTAACATGATACTTATCATTCAGCATGATCCAGAATCACACTGTATCTGTTGTTGTCATCCTCATACAATCACAATCTACTATCTGTAATTCCCTTAATCCTTCTACATTTAGACAGTTTTAAGACAACACAATTTAAAATGTTTCATATACATTGAAGATAGGTAGCAGTTCTATATTCACTTACTTAGATGTCAGCTCCACTGAACTGTGTGGGACTTTCTGCTAAGTCCACACACAGCATTGCAGTGATGGCATCATTTCCCCACATTATCAGTGGAGTGATATCTGTGGGCTTTGTCTTAGGTGTAATTCTGACATTACAGTCATCATCACCATCATCTTGTGGTACCTTACAGACTAACAGCTATTATGGCATAAGCTTTCATATTGTGTGATGTGTTTAAAATTGTATTAATTATAATTAATTCTTCAAAGAGAGAAAGAGGGAAAGAGAGAGAGAGAGACTGAGAGAGAGATTAATGGACAGTACCATAGTAGATATGAAAGATCCCGGGTGTTCTGCATCGCTAGCATCTGTCTTCAGCAGAAATTCCTTCAATAAATAATTTTACAGAGTCTAATGTATTCTTAGCAGGATTATTCTGCTGAATAAGATACAAAGGACAGCTTGAGAGAAGATTGTTTGATAGCTGGAGAACAGTTTGTTGCTGAACTGTATGTATTTGTGAATCTATGCCTGCATTCAAAACCAGGCAAATATAATCTGAGGGTGCCAGCAATTTCTTCTCATATCTGATAGGAAGCAATATTTTATTGTCAAATGAAGGAAATTTAAGACTTACTTCATCTTGACCAAAGCTGGAAATAATTTTGTACCTAAACTGTGTAAGTTAACTAAGAGATCCCAATAAAATTCTGCTTTAAATTCTTAGCATGATTTTGAAAAATCATGATTGAATATGAATTGATAAAAAAAAACTTTTATCGGCCCATATTCTGCACATGTTTATAGGTTATAATTGTGTGTGAGTGTGAGTTGCCACAACGCACTACCTGTGAACAGGTCCAATGTAACATTCTAGTGAATGCACTGCCTAGCAAACAAAGATGTCTCAAGGTTAAGAGTTTTCCACTTTACCAGGCTCAGTCTCCAGTAAGGCTAGTGGATACAAACTAAACGAAACTAATCAGAGTTATGGCCAAGAATTAATTACCTCTAACCCTACTGACCTTGACTAGGATCAGAAAAAATGAGAGAAAGAAAGAGAAGTAACATATGACTCCCTTCTCCCTCTCAAAAGTAAGATCTTAATATAATGTGACATGATTTTTGACTACTGGACTATACCATACTATGCTAAGCATCAAGAAAGGAACTTGATGAAAAGGGTACTAAGAGCTGTATAATTTTTCCACTGCAATTTTACAAAATAGATAATGGATCATTGAAAAAAAAATCCTGGCTAGCCAAATACCTTTTTTAAAATATCAGATATTCTTTGAACTTGTACGTGTTCCTTATCAGATTTTTTGACATAGGACTTGTACTCAGTAAAAAATAGGAGTCAGTGTGGCGTAGTTATTTGAATGTTGGACTAGGACTCTCACAGACCAGAGCTCAAATACCTGCTCAGCCAATGAAGCTCCCTAGGTGACTTTGGGCAAGTCACACTCTATAAGGCTCAGAGGAAGGAAATAGTAACCATCTTTGAATAAATTTTGCCCAGAACACCCTATGGTAAAGATTACCATAAGTCAGAGTTGTCTTGAAGCCACATAAAAACAAACGAACAAACAAACAAACACCAGTAGCAACAGTATCAGAAGTCATAACTACCAAGTGCATTTTTGGTAAAAAATCCAGGAAACAGAGGGGGCAGGTAAAGAGAAAGACAACAAGTTTGCCCCTTCTCCTGCCACAGTGCCATCTAACACCAACTGCCTTGTCAGAAGAGTTTTCAGATGCTAAGTCCTGCTCAAGTAGAACTGGTTGCTTTGCTTTGCTTTGTTTTCATTTTAAGAGTGTGGTTGTTGTTGTGTCATTTACATGTTCATAAAGGTGTTACCATGTCATACATCTCCACTCCATGATACGATTGGCAATGAACCTTATTGAATTGGCATAAAATATAAATCATGCACTGTTATGGCTGAAAAGCCATGCTGGCAAACAGGACTGGCTGAACACATGCAAAAGTAGGTCAGACGGGACCTCAGGGCGTGACCAGGTAATAGTTCAAGGGATCAGTTGGGAAATCCCGGTACTGATGAGCTTGCAATAATCCCCTCAATTACTCAACCTTCAAACATAACAGCACACAAAAACTGTCTCAGTAGAGCAACTGATTGTCATCAGCCTCTTTCCTCTTCCTGCAAAAACTCTCCTTTGTTTCCTCACTTGCCCAGATATTAAGAAGCTATCACAATTCCCATCAATGCTTTGTCATCTAATGTTAAGACCATTAATCTGTTCTGGACCCCATTGTTTGCTCTGCCAGCAAGCCACTAACACCTTTCCTCTAAGAGTAGAAACAGGATATTTAAACCCTGACTCTAAACCAGACAACTCATAGTATACTGGACATAGACCATCACTCTCCTGCTCAGATTCCTATTCCTGCATTATCCTTGGACCTTTAGTCTGAGCCACATCTATACTCTGCAGGATAGGTAAATATCACCCAAATCGCCCCAACTTCTCACTATCCAATTCTACCCGCCTTTCCTTCAGTTAGCCTTGTGTGGTTGTAAGACTGTCTGAATCTTGTGTGTGTGTGAGATCTTCCCTCAATAAAACATTATTTTAATCTCCAACTGGTTTCTAGCATTAGTATCAGTATACGTAGGTGGAAAGATCCTGTAAAGTTACTCTCCTCTTGCAGGCTTGTCTTTTGAGCTAATAATTCCCCACTGTTCTACGGAGGCACTGGCATTGTGTGTGGATCTCTGAGTCACTTACCTTTTGGGGTAACAAAGGCTTTGGGCCACTTTGAGAAGTATAGTTGAAAAGTGGGATAGAAATCTGTGCAAACAACAGCAACAACTTGCCGCCTAGATGCTCATCAAGATTCCTCTCAGATGTAGGAGATCAGTGAGTTGTTACTATCTCTCTTAGCAATCCCACTGAGAATCCTAGTTCAAAGTTATTAAGACTGCAATTCTAAACATGCCGACATGGACAGTATGTGAAAATTGCTTACCATGGTGATGCATGAAAACATTTGATTACAGAAACACTGATATCTCCAGCAGTTTCAGAATACCGAAAATGTAGAATTAGGAAGTATATGTACATTTAGAACTACATGTCAGGATCTTAACTTTCTATGTCCAACAGCATATTTCTCCATGTACATTATCATTAAAATATTATTATGAGCAAGTCTTTGGCAGTTATAGAAATGTTATTGGTAAATGTTGATTGAAATAAATCATTTGCCAATGTGGAAACATGACATGATAATACAGTTAATCTGTGCAGTTCAAGGGTGTGTAGAATATGAAGGTAGTCATAATTTAATACTTCTTTCATTTCCCCAACAACAAGCATGTAGGGAGAGCAAGCTGAAAATATCCAGCTGCTGTGTTGTGATTTCTTGTGTCTTCAGATGAATTATTTAAACAGGATTTTCAGACATGGGAGAAGAAATTGGTGTTAAGAATCTCATTCTTTATTGAGAAGCACTGATTGCTAATTTTCCCAGGGAAAAAAGAAAAGGGATGATAAGAGAAAAGAACAAAAGATTGTCAATTTTAAAAAAAAGAAAAGAAAATACCCTCACAAAATAGTAGTCACACAACACAAGGCGTCATGGAAAAATAATGAACATCTTATCTAAAGGAATAGAAGGATATGACATTATTGGTTTCAGTTCATTTTACGGGGCTATACAATCAAGAAAACTCCTAATTTTTGGCAACACACTTCATTAAAAAAAATTTTTCTGGGTGATAACATTGTTTGA
This sequence comes from Ctenosaura bakeri, assembly GCA_948474755.1. Lineage (NCBI taxonomy): Eukaryota > Metazoa > Chordata > Lepidosauria > Squamata > Iguanidae > Ctenosaura > Ctenosaura bakeri. The sequence goes on from CAOLHI010004570.1 coordinate 102,557, forward strand.
AAGCAATGTATGAACTGACTTTCCATGATGACTAGAACAACAAGCTGCCCTGATATAGCTTAGAGAATGAACAAATCTGTCAGTTTTGTTTTCTCACACATTTTTCCCTTTGAAAAAAAAAAACAAAAAAACCCTAGTTAGTTTCATCAGTTTTATGATGAAATCTATGGATTTTGTTAGGTTTTTACCCAAAACAACAGTTCTCACCCATCTGCACTGACCAAATTCAGTAGGTACAGCATACAGAAGATCATGTTGCAATTGCTGTCTGCAATATTGCTGTTAATGGTGAGGAACCTGTTCGGGGGGAAAAGAAGGAGCAGCCCTAATTCAGCACAGCAACACAGCTGAACTGACACTAACATTCCTAGCCAGCCTTTTAAGTGCTAGGCACTCACATTCTTCTGCCTAGGGCAAATGTACATCCCCTCCAAGTGTTCTCAGTCTGCATCTCAAATTTATCATACATAGTGAACACCAATGAAGAGAGATCATGGAATTTGCTAACCAACAACATCTTGGAAGCCATTACATGCCCCCTGGAGCTTGGATCCATGAAGTTATCATTTATCCCTTCTTTTGTATTTGTTTTTTTTTAAAGGTGGGTTCTTTGTATTGTGTTTATGAAGTAATGTGTGAATTCTGGTAAATTGTTATGAACAATGAGCCAAATAAAATATTCAACCATCCATAGTGAAAGCACGAGAAAACTAGCTAAGAAACAGGTCAGCATCCTGTTAGCGAATTATACAAACAGAAGTGCTGCTAATGCTTGATTAAGTCTCTTTTTGGAAGGGACACAGAATTCTTATGTCCTTATGCTTCATCCTAAAACTTTCCCACTGTTCAGCAGCTGCAAAGCCCTGGAAGGGACTCCTAATGCTTTTTCTTACCAGGAGGAAGGGGAGGGAGGGAAGAGGTGGGACGTGATTCAGACCATGAATTGCTGACTGTTCTGAACTCCTGGGGGAAGGAAAAGGCAGGAACACTCAATGTGACAGCATACTCTCATTTCTCCTCCCCCACCCTGAAAGGAGAATAGCTGCTTCTCTATGGTCTGGAACACATCTCTTCCCCACCAGCAAGTGACAACAGCAGGGCTTGCTAGCTGCTGGGCAGTGGGTGGATGCAGAACTATACATGCAGAGCTACTCATACACATAGTATCTTGACCATAGCATGTAATTTTCTATTCAGGCTTAAGGAATTTGAGGTAGGAGAAGAAGGAGCTGATAGACAGAAATGCTGTATATGGAAGGAAATGCATTTTAGAGATAGACTCAGGTTTTCCTCCTATTGTATGATTTTCTTGTAAAATATCTACTTGGTTAGAGGCACTGAAATAGCTGTGAGGTGTGTCAGAGGGCAGGGTAAGACTGGATGATGTAGAGTATGAAGCATGGTTTCCCACCAGCTAAAATAACTCTGCGCTGCAATCCAAGAATGCTGCTCTAGGCTGTATTCTCTGTCCATGAAAGGAAATGATCTCCAGCTCTTTAGAAAAGGAATGTAGAAAGGTGAAGCCCAATCCTATCTGACTTGATTGAATATCTCTCACTTAGAGATGATCAACATCATTCAGGTTGTGCACTATAACAGTCAAATAGCTTATAAGGGCTTCCGTACAATAGGCATCCTCCTGTATCTCATTTTTAAAAGAGACATTATAGGAGATGAGGTTTCTGTGGACAGAGCAAAGTTTGTCCCAAAGTTCTTCTTTTACCTTTTAAAGCTAACCTCACTGTCATTAAAGGCAACATGGCCATGCCATGCATAAGCATAAAAAGCTATTGAGTGACTGGGAAATGATAGAACATGAGTGAAAAATGATGAATCATGCGCCTTCTCTTCTCATCCTACAGAATATCAAGGCAAACGTATAACTCTTTGATATATTGCAAGAAACTTTTGTAACTGATAGGAGTAATCACAAACCATCTTAGTACATCCTCTTATATCAATGTAATCAAGCCCTATATATCTTTTAGTATCAAGGTGCATATAGTGGAATCCCATAACTTTCTTGATGTCGTTGGACTATGATGTCCAACAGTCCTCATAGCATTGGCTATACACTCTAATTAGACCTGAGGGGAGTTGTAGTCTCCTAACATTTGGAGGGTCACAACCCTCTACCCCAGAAAATAAGCTGTTCTCAGCATCCCCCTGTTGTGGTGAAATCAAGAAAATTATTCATGTTTCACTTTTAATCACAAGATTGAGTTGTGAATTAAAGGAATCCAAAAACGGGGAAACCAATATGTATTTGATGAAGGGCCTCAATTTAACTTTTAAAAAGGGAATATAACTTTTAAAACTGTGTTGTATAACACATATATTTCATTCATATTTTACAATATTGAAATTTATGTCTAACAGAGGTACAGAAAATATTGTCTTCAGCTTGTCACTGGCCAATACCAGCTCCTGATATCCACAGTTCCCATCATAGACTGTTATATTAATCAATGGTTGCTTAATATTCTTTCTAGCAGTGGTAATTTATATCCCAGCTTCATGGATTTTTCAGCTACTCTGAGGCAATCATTTTGGTTGCTGTTACATTTTCTGATACATGTGTTCCCTTATGTGATTTGTAATTACTAGTTTCAAAGTCAATAACCGGTGTAGTGCCACATGACTCAGATTTCATTGGCTATTTCCTCTAGTGCACAAATACTCTATAAGGACACTATTAATCACATCCCTTGGAGTTTTCATAGACGAAGGCAATGCAAGTATTCAGTTATCACTGTTGTGTTTGTGGGGGTGTAGGTACATACGTAGCTATCCATATATATACACATACACACACACTGTTGATACCAAGTACTGTGTTTATATGAATTGTGTGTCAGACATTTTGAGTTTTACCTTCCTTGGTGATGTCAGATGGAACTGACACCACTCAAATTGACATTGCTGAAGGGCAGAAACTGAAACACCCAACTCATTATTCCTATAAATAGTTGATATCAATCAGTTAATCATATTTATAATCAATGTTTTGCAGTTAAATGTATCCTTCTGGAATCCACGTTGTATCTGGTTACAGTTCTGATTAGGAGTGGCTTTGTTACCCTGAAAACTGGGGGTCCCACGAGGGGCACTCGGCTTTGCCAATTAAAAATACCAAAGATGGGGAAATTAGAACTCAGAGCACTGGTTTTGCTAGCGAGAGTCAGGGTAACGAAGCGAGATCTTTCACCCTATGTCTACAGCGTCGGGTTAGAGAGTGGCTAGACAAGGTGGTTCCAAACAATAAATAATTCTTTATTAAGAACAAAACACAGAAGACAAACATAGACTAACTTAGAAAAGAAAGAGAGTTGCAGGGAGAAGCAATACGACCTGCTCCGTAGTCCTGGGGAGAGGTTGGAGATTTGGGGAAAAGACTCAGCGTGGGACGCTGAGGGAAGTCCTTTAAACACACCAATGGCAGGGCGGGATGGCAATCAAAGGTGATCCGAGGATCGGTTAAAAGAGAGGGGTTTTTATAGGGAGGATCGTGCCTTTCGGCTATGGCAGTCCCAAAGGACAACAAAAGAGGTTTCGGTGCTGGACAAAAAGATTTGGTGAGGTCAGGCTTCGCGTGATGGGATTTGCGTGTAGAAACAATACCTTTGGCCGAGACGTTGATGGCCCAACTAATAAGAGTAATTTGACTAAAAGCCGCGTGGCTATTGAGGAGTCCATGGCGGGAAGTTCCCTAAAACTTCGGGCAAGTTTGGGTTGCTGACTACAAAGAGAAATGGAATGCAAACCATTAACGGCCACTTCTCTGTCCGTGCTTATCCGGAGAACTTTACGAACACGTGAAATGAGGTAATCACTAGCCAGTCCAGCTAAGGCCAAATTAAATGATATCAAAAGATATCTGGGGGTCCTCACCAAGGGTGCCATGGCTGAAATAACAGCTTCATTTATTTATTTAATACCCACACATGAAATGTATGCACACATACACACACATGGATGGATGGATTGGGGTCTGGGGACCAAATGCAAATTTGGAGCAAGTCCTGAAGGCAACATTCAAGTAGGTGAAGCTAAGGGTATACAAAGTGGAAAGATCTAGGTGTAATTTTCACAGTGTCATCGAATCATAGAATCATAGATATGGAAAAGATCACAAGGGCCTTCTGGTCTAACTTCCTGTTATGGATGAATACACAATTAAAGCATTCCTGAAAGGTGCTTATCCAACCTTTGGAGGTGGCACTATCCCATTGTTGAACTGCTCTTACAGTTTTAAAAAAATTTCTTTCTATTATTTAGGTGAATCTCTTTTCTTGCAATTAGAATCCATTGATTCATGGTCTAGTCTTTGGAACAGCAGAAAACAAGCTTGCTTCATCTTCTAAGTGATAGCCCTTCAGATATGAAAGAGCTATAAAGTCCTCACACTTTTTCCCACCAACCATACAAATCACAACTCTATTCCAGGTATGTTATGACTAAGTCCCAATGTAATACTTTTTTCTGTGTTTTGTTCTCTGTGTTCTAGTCCTGATTATTAAATTGCCTTTTGCCTCTGATAAACAATTGGGGTAATGGCAAAAGAAGATGCAAGTTGAATGGAGAACCTTCAACAAGAGGTTCCTCATCTCTGCAACCGTTCTTTCTATAACTATTCCCTTATATGGGGTCCCTTTCATAAGTGTTGGACAAACTGGTTGGGGATGGTGAGTTGCAGTGAGGCTGATGTGTGCAGTGAAGCTGATGTGTCACAAGGAGGGTTCATTCAAAAATTAATGGTGTAAAAACCCAACTTTTACTAGACATACAAATTTAAAAGAAAAACATAAGTACACATGTAGCTAAAAATCATATTTCTTCAGGTGCCAGGTTCAACAGCGTTCCAAAAATGGGATCGATTTTGTGCAAGGAAGGTCAGCCTCAGCTACCTCTAGGCAGAAGAACCAGTCAGTTCAGGACAATAGTGTAGCTGCTCTGAATACAATAGGCATGAAATATCTAGCTGGAATCTCAGAGCTATAATAGGGAAGTTTCCCACCAAATTGTGATTGACTTAACCCTGGTCCCTGTGCACCTGGACGTTTTCCTATAATTTCCCTACCTTTCCGCAAAATCCAGCTGTTATGACAACTATTATCCCCCTTGTCACTCAAACACAAAACCCATCAACTCCGTCTGGACATAGCTGGACATTGTTTGTATTGCAACTCCCATTGTCCATGCAGCTGGGAATGAGAGTCACAATCATACCTTTGGGACATTTTTGGGTACAAATACCCCTGATTTGAGGCTGCTCAGTGCAGTCTCTTGCTGATCCAAACACCACTCTGTCTGTCCAATTCCTGAATGAGAACTATCCTTAGGTTTCCTACCTAAGCTATGTCACTGATTCTTTCGCTTGTCTCCAAACTGGTAAATATTGCCCAGATCCCTCAAGATCCTCTATCCCACTTTCCTTCCTTACCTTTGGTTAGCCTGTGTGAGTGAATGAATGTTTCATTGTGTGTGTGAGTGAATTTATTTCACTAAAATATATTTTTAGCTCACCTTTTACTCTTTCCCTGGTTTTTTTCCCCTGCATGAGCTCGTAAACACTGGTAGTCAGATCTTACTAAGTTACCCCCTCTCACAAGCCTCTGAACTTTGCGCTAGTTAATTCCCCACTCTCACACAGAGGCATTGGCATTGTGGGGTAGCCCTCATGGCATGTACATTTTGGGGTAACAAGGAAGGACAAGTACTTACATGCTCCTTGAAATAGCTTTATGGTATCGCTTCCTGCTGCATAATATGTTAAAGATTAAAGTTACAAGAGCCCCATCCCATCTTCACCTTGGCAACTATATTCACTAGAATTGCAGAAACAGACATTGTACATTCCCCTTTTCAGTATGGGATGAAAAGTAGTCACTTTGATAGATACACAATGTCAGTATTCAATCTAAAGGTGGTGATGCACAACCACTATGTAACTACATGTGTGTAGATTTACAGTACAAAAGCACAGCCTACCTCCTTCCAATAATGTTGGCAGTTCCTGAACACCACAACATGGCTGACATCCAATGCGTGCATCTTCATGTCTACATCCCTGATGGCATGTTTTTCTTGCAATTTTGTCTCCATATAAAGGTCTGAGATCTAAGCAGAGGAGCCAATATAATGGGTGACAGTAACTAACCATTTTGGAGGGAATAATCCTATATCTACAGCTTTCTATTTCTGCCTGATATACCAAATATATAGAATCATAGAATCATAGAGTTGGAAGAGACTCTAGGAGCCATCCAGTCCAACCTCCTGCCATGCAGGAACACACATCAAAGCATTCCCAACAGATGGCCATCCAGCCTCTGTGAAAAAACCTCCAAAGAAGGAGGCTGTACCACACTCCGAGGCAGCATATTCCACTGCTGGACAGCTCTGACCACCAGGAATTTCTTCCTGAGGTTCAGGTGGAATCTCCTTTCCTGCAACTTGAATCCATTGCTCCTTGTCCTAGTCTCTGAAGCAGCAGAAAACAAGCCCGCTCCCTCCTCGACATGACATCCCTTCAAATATTTATTTTTTTATTTTTTTATTAGATTTTCAAATATTAAAACATATAACAAAACATACATCAAACATAACAACATAAAACAAAACAAAACAAAAATCCCACCTAATTAGTCTTGTTGATATATCATCTGCTTATATATAAAAATCAATCTTTACAGGATCTGAATTATACCTATTTGATCTGCCAAGTAATATCATCTTAAGTCCTTCAATATTCAACAGATACAAATCTTATCTACTGAGAATAGGCAAAAACTGTATTTTCAAGATTTGCTGACAAACTTATAATTACATTCTAAAATCCTTCTGCAAGAATTTTTTCTTTCCACTTTTCTTTGAAGTAACATATAAGCAGCTTCCAATCCTTGTTGAAATCTGCTGGAT